>JANIHZ010000008.1:63612059-63630569 GCA_027478365.1 Erythroxylum rufum | reverse complement strand
AAGCGTTAAACGCATCTTAGGGGTAGGAGAGCCCTCTGGGTATGCACTACTTCCCTTCGATATTGTCCGCTTTGGCGTGGTGACCACCCTTACGGTTTTACTCCTCCAGGAGAGCCCTCAGGGTATTCACTGGAGAACACGGCTAAGGGGTAGGAGAGCCCTCTGGGTATGTACTACTCCCCTTCGAGCTCGAGGCTCTTTTTCAAACATTGAGCTTTAAGCTCTGATCGGTGGCTACTTTGGTCACAACATGCAACATCCAAGCATAACATAATTATTGTACAATTTCGCATTCAGAAACATCACATGACGGTTATTTCACAAGTTCGCATTTAGAAGTACCACATAATCATTCAGTCAAATGCATATGAAATGTGTATGTGACACTGTCCCATTTTATTACGGTGTCGTAACTGAGCGCCTGAACTGTCCTAATATGGGCTCATTAATCAGTGAGCCTATGGCTCTGAATCACGGTGAGCTCGAGGCCCTAATGCGGTGAGCTCTTGGCTCTCGGTGGCTGCTCCAATCATAACTATCATTATCTGTTCATGCATTCATGGATGAGATGCACATGTCCCAATTGCAACAGTAAATGTATCAGAATTAGTACACATATCACAATCAACAAACGTATCACAATTTGTCACATCACATCATAAGCAAGAAATTTACAGAGTGCACAGATTCACAACCAGATAACACTTCTATGTCATATCTCCCTATTCATCGGACCTTCTGTTCGGTATCTATATCATAAACAGTCGCAAAAC
Organism: Erythroxylum rufum; assembly: GCA_027478365.1. Taxonomy (NCBI): domain Eukaryota; kingdom Viridiplantae; phylum Streptophyta; class Magnoliopsida; order Malpighiales; family Erythroxylaceae; genus Erythroxylum; species Erythroxylum rufum. The sequence continues at coordinate 63,629,796 of JANIHZ010000008.1, read as the reverse complement.
CCTTCATTATTCACCACAGTAGACATATATTAATTGAGAGAACCAGCTAGGTTACTCACCTATAGCTTTCGAGCTAATGCCTGGAAGTCTCGACTGCGTCAGTGGATCGATGCTCCAAATGCACCTCTAAAACGGTCAAAATATATGAACATTACCCAATGCACAGTCATAAATATTTAATAATGCACATGAAGCAATTAAACAATGTGTACGATGCATGTTCATGACATTCCCTGTATCATTCCATAAATCAAATCACAAAATGTGCACCTATGTCATAGGAAACCATAGGCACCAAAATCACTCAATTCGGACTAGAAATGAGGGAGTTATGGCCAAAATACCTTATGCTCTTATGAAATCTAGACTGAAAACTATTACTGACTTAACTTTAGAAATTGAAAGTTTTAGAGGCTGAATCTCAATCAGACTTCTTCATAAAATTTGTAGGTCCATGCCTCTAGTTTAATATGAAACAAGAATCAAATCGTTCAGAGCTTTATAGCTCAAGATATCTCAAAAACACTGAAGTATGCTCAGACATTTCAACTGATCCTCTCACTTTAAGTCGATCGGTTGACAGTATTAGAGGCTAAATTGTTGATTAACTCCTTCAGATAACTTGTAGCCCCATGTCTCTATTTTAGTTTGCAATAAAAATCAACTCGATCGGAGCTCTACTGATCGAGATATCACCAAAATACTAAACACTATTCAGACTTTTACAACCGATCAGTTCACTTTGATCTAACCAATATTTCTCAGTTTAATATAAAAACTGATCAATCTGGTTTGGAAAGATAGAAAAATTTCTTAGGATAGAAAAATGTCTTAGGAATCCAACGCTTCAAAAATTAGGTCGATCGGATGTCGGATGAAGACGTTATACTCAAAAGAGTGGAAGGAGGTCGGGTCGACCGATCTTCAACATAACTGGCCGAGCGATGGGCCATGCGGGCGCTCGGCCAGTTGTCCGAGCGATGGGCCCGCGCCCGAGTGGGGCGCTCGCCCGTGCGGGGCGCTCGGCGCCCGTGCGCCCGCGCGGGTCGCTCGACCACTTGGCCGAGCGGGGCGCTCTCCCACTCTGATCCGACCTCCGAACTTCAAACCTTCATAACTTTTGACTCCAAACTCCAAATTAGTTAAACTTGGTATCTACGGAAAGGAAAAAGACAGGTCTACAATTTTTATGAACGACACACTAACAAGCTCGGTCTCTAAAGGGGTCAAAAATTCACTCGAAGGTGACTCATCGTCAACCTCGCCCCACTTAGCATCAGAATTTCTAAACATCATAACTTTTCACACCCTTGTCCAAAAATTTCATACCTTATATCAATTGAAATATGAGAACGATCTATAAAACTTTCATCAAGACCAATTGAGCAAATTCAACCTAAATCAATCTAGAAAAATTCCTCAAAGTTTCAGTTTACCCTTTTCGATCACTGTTCATCCGACCCACATTGCCCACTTTTGAAGCCAAATTCAGACTCCTTCACGCCTCAATTTGACAGAACTTCCTTCATAAGAGTTCTAGCCAAACATCTTAAGTTTAATTTAAGCCAAACCTGACCTCATTTGCTCAACCATGTAGGGAGTTATAAGCAAAACATTGAAACCTATACACACAATTTTTTCTAGATTTGCAGTCTCTCTCTCATTTTACATCTTCCATACCTTTTCTAAGCCGACTAAAACACTTCTAATTCATCATTTACCGATCATCCCTTATTTATCAATCATCAAATCAAAGCACCACTTCATGCATGTGATGTACAAGATGTCACGATTTATGCAGTAAAAGAACAATCAAAACTCAAAACATAACCTTACCTAATCAAGCTTTCAATTTTCCAAGTCTCCAACTATTATACTAATCCTCTACTTTTCAACACCATACACAGCCAGCATCATGTAGAGGAGGTAGGAAGGTTAAGCTTGCATGCATGAAAGGAAGTACTGTAGGCGAACAAGAAGAGTGGCAATTACGAATAAGTGAAGAAGCTCACGAAGAAACAAGGAGGAGAAGGTTTCGGATGATCAACCACCAAGCCCTTTTTCACTTTTTCAAAAGAATCAATTAGGAAGAATGGAAGTGTCGAGAATGAATGAAAGACAAGAGCATTAAATGAGTTCAAGCACACTTGTCATTTAATGAGAGAATAAGACAAAATCAAGAAAAAGACAAATCAATTCATAACCTTTAATAAAAGAACCCTAATAAAATTAAATCTTTAACCCATCCAATTTCAATGGCTCTAATTACAAACCCATGACAATATACCCAATATTTCAGTGTCATTTTCGGTACCAGAGACCAATCGGTCTGCCACTTGGCGATTTTTTCGGTCCAAAAATTTTCCAGAAATTCCCAAAATTGCCCAAAAATGTAAAACACATAACAGTCCACTCCAAATAAATTTTCAAACACGAAATCATATTTTTCCACAAAAATCACATTTAAGCACATATACCGGGAAATGTCATGAATGCATATACAGTCATTATCATGTGCAATTTTGCTATTCACGTGTAAGAATATGCATGAACATGTCCAAATAATTTTAAGCATTCTTAGCCCTTTTTAATTTACTATTCTACCCTTTCCGTTAGGGGTGGAATGTTACAAAGGATCTCAAAAGATGGATCAAAATTCTGAGATGACAATACAAGTTGATAAAGATGCAAGTACATCTGGTGGCCCTACTCTTCTAAGCAAGGATCAACAGAAGCAAGATGAATCGAGTGGAGACCTTGAGGATCCAAACTTCCCTGCTGTAAATCAAGTAGGTACAACTCCTTCCTCTCCTATTTCTGAATTGGTTCCTAATAGTCCTGGTATTATGGGAGGGGCAGAGGGGGATTTTACTATGAGAAAAAGTAGGAAATCTAGGAGGAAACTGAAGTAGGAGTTGTTTCTGGTTTTTATGTTATGGATTTAGTTTTTTTAGAATTTTAGGGGTCTTAACAACCCTAAAAACAATTAGCACTAAATGCTTGTCTTAAGAGATCATCTGTTTCTTTTGTTTGATTGGTTGAATCTAGGATTAGATCTCCCTCCTTTTTGAATAATGTATGCTCCTCTTTGTTTCCTAGATGGATTTCTTATAGTAATGTAGATCATGCTTAAAATGCTAGGATTGTGTTAGCTTAGAATCCTGATTGTTTTTTGTGTTCTATACTAAGCACTGGTGACCAGCTGATTCACTTAGAGTTGACCCCTAGGAAATACTCTGCTTCTTTTTTAGTGACTTGTGTTTATGGGTCTAATGACCTCAACCATAGGAAGAATCTTTGGTCTGATCTGTCTAATATCAACCTGTCTATTGGTAGGCTTCCTTAGATTATAGCGGGGGACTTTAATGCTATTTTGTTCCCTCATGAGGCAGATCTTACAAGTCCCTTAGCTATAAATGGAATCAGTAACTTTAGGAAGTGTGTTGAGGGTAGTGCTTTGTATGATTTAAATTCTAGTGGTCCAAGTTTTACTTGGAACAACAAGTAATGTAGAGATTTCTTTATTGCTAGGAAGTTAGATAGAGCCCTCATTAACTTAGCATGGAACTCTAGGTTTCCCAGTTCTTATGGTGTTATTCATAACCTAAAAATCTCATACCATTCTCTAATAATGGTTAGGTCCTTAGCAAACATATAGAAGAGATCTTCTCCTTTCAGGTTTTCTAATTTTCTAGCCTCTCAGCCTAATTTCCTTCAAATAGTAGAGGATGCTTGTCTTCTCAAGTTCAGGGTACTCCTATGTTTTGTGTTGTGTCTAAGCTCAAGTTAGTTATAAAAGCTCTCAAAATTCTTAATTCTGGACAGATAGGTGATGTGAATGTTGGAGTTGAGAGTTGCCAAGTTACTCTTAATAATATCCAGGATCAAATGAGACTTTTGCCTAAGTCTTCTCTTCTGATTGCTAAGGAATCTGAGGCCATTAATGAGTTAATTAGAGCTCTAGATGATCAGAAGTCATTCTTTAAACAGTCTTTATGTATTATATGGCTCAGAGAAGGGGATAGGAATACCAAATTCTTTTGGTCTAAAAGACATTCAAGATCAGTTTCTTGAATACTTTCAGGGTTCTGTTGGGGATAAAAAGGTTCTTCACTCTTCTAAAGAGTTTGTGGAAAATCTTTTCCCTCATTCCTTGCCTAATAATCTTTCTAATTCTCTTATTGCTGAAGTCTCAACACAAGAGATTAGTTTTCAATTCTCTTAATCCTAATAAGGTCCCTGGTCTGGATGGGTTTAATGGGTTTTTCTTTAAACAAACCTGGCATATTATTGGAAAGGAAGTAACAAGTTCCATCCATGATTTTTTCCAACATGGAAAACTCCTCAAAGAGCTTAATTCCATTTTTATTTCACTCATTCCAAAAAAAGATCACCCTTCCACTGTGTTAGACTATAGGCCTATCTCTTGTTGCAACATGCTTTATAAGGTGATTGCTAAAATCATAGCAAATAGGCTTAAAAAGATTCTTCCTCACATTGTCAGCCCAAACCAAAGTGCTTTCATTAAGAATCGTCAAATACGGGATAACACCTTGTTGGCCCAAGAGATTTTCAAGAATTATCACCTTTTTAATAACCAGAAGAGATGTGCTTTTAAAGTGGACCTTCAAAAAGCCTATGACTCTATACAATGGGATTTCCTCCTAAATGCATTAGTAGCTGTAGGCTTTCCTCAAAAGTTCATAGAATGGATCAAAGAGTGTATAACTTCTCCTTCTTATTCTATTTTGATCAATGGATCTCCCTCTAAATTTTTTAGAGGGAAGTCAAGCCTAAGACAAGGAGACCCCTTATCTCTATTCCTCTTCATTATGTGTATGGAATTCTTCTCTAGGAGTTTGAATGTTTGCATAGATGGTAGCCCTTCCTTCAAACACCACTGGAGGTGCAAAACCCTTAAACTCACTCATCTCTTGTTTGCTGATGACCTTATGATATTTTGCCATGCCGATCTGAGTTCAACACAAACTTTGCTTAATTGCATGTGTACCTTCTCTAGTTTTTCTGGTATGGACATGAATCTTTCTAAGAGTCAGTTTTTCTTATCTCCTGATATGGACCATTTGACTCATCAAATGGAAGTTATTTCTGGGCTCAAGAAAGGTACTCTCCCCATACGATATTTGGGGGTACCTCTCTTAACAGGTAGTTTATCTAGTAAGGAGTGCCTACCCTTATTGGAGAAAATTGATGCTAGGATTAGCAAATGGACTCATAAAAACCTTTCCTATGCTGGTAGACTCCAATTGGTGATTTTTGTCCTTTCTTCTTTTCAAGTGTACTAGTCTACCCATTTCATTCTTCCTTCTTCCATCCTTAAGGATATAGAGTCTAAACTTAGGAATTTTTTGTGGGCTAGAAAGGTGGCTTCCAGATCTCATGCTAAGGTTAAATAGAGTGACATTAGTAGACCGAAAAGGGAGGGAGGTTTAGGGATTAAACATTTGTCTACATGAATGTTCTGTTAGGGAAAAGGATCTGGTATATGCTTTATGATAGTGAAGCTTTGTGGGTTAAGTGGGTGCATACTATTATTTTGAAAAGGAAAAATTCTTGGAGTGCCCAACCTACTAATAATAGTTCATGGAGTTGGAGAAAAATCTTATTTGTGAGGGATAAAATTGGGAACTAATTCAGATTTAGGATAGGAAATAGAATCTCTACTCTTTTATGGTAGGATCCTTGGCATCCTATAGGAATCCTGAAGAACTTCTCTTTTCCAAGAGTGATCAATGGGTCGGAATTACCTATGACAGTAAGAGTCTCTGAAGTTATCAGTAATAATGAATGGAGCTGGCAAGAGACAACTGTAGAGATCATAGGTAACCTAGAGCCCCTACTGTACCAACCAAATTGCTTTAAACCTGATTGTTTGGAATAGTTAGCTAGCCTTCAAAAAAGTATACTAATGCTTCAACCTATAATTTCTTGAGACCTCCAATACAAAATGTTCCTTAGCATAAACTAGTTTGTTTTAAAAGCAGCAACCCTAGGTGTTCTTTTATACTATGGCTGGCTTTTCTTAAAAAGTTGCAAACACGGGATAAACTTCTCTATCTCCATACTCCTAATCACTGTTCCTTATGTACCTCGAATAATGAGACTATTGATCACTTGTTTTTTGAATGTTCTTTCTCTAAAACTGTGTGGGAACAATGCCTTAACCACTTCCAAAAACACATTCCTAATCAGACAAATCTTCAATCCATTCCCATTTAGTTTAACCAATCCTCAAATATCAGAACCTGTGACATTAACCTTTTGCCCATCCTCCTTTATGTTACTGTCTATAACCTTTGGACTGAAAGAAATACTCGAACCTTCAAAATGAAGCCATGGATGTGGGGAGCCTATACTCCAGATTGATCTTTCAAGTTATGGAACATCTCAGCTCAAACACCGTGTGAAGGTAATTACTGAAGTATTTAATCTCTAATAATTTTTCTGCATGTTTGTTCTTTCAGGTATGCTAGATAGAGGTCCAAAATTTCTTCGGTTCTAAAGCAGAAGTGAAGACAGGTCCAGGAAACATTCTTGTTTCCAGTCAGCAAAGCATGGAGTTAGCAGGCTATGGCATTTCCTGAAATAGATAAGATGATTTCTAGGAAGAAGTTCACAAACTTTAATAGTTGGAGAACCATCTCCTACGATTGGAATCCAGCCGACTTATTAATGGTATATCAATGGAAGTATGTGAGTGGAAACATCATCTCACTCTCCATCTTATGTTGTGCTGTAGGTTGATTTGGATTGCAATTAATTGATGGTTAATTAATAGTGCTGTAGATTGTTTGTTGGTAAACTTGTGTTCTGGTTAGATGAGCTAGCTCTATAAGGTTTTTTGGTAGGAAGGTTGTAGTTGTTCTTGGTTGTTTGTGTTTTGTTGTAAGGAAGTTTTGTAGCTTCCTCATGTATTTATCTTATGTTTCCTTTTAGCAGGTAAGAGATTACTGCTCAAGTAGTTTCCAGTAATGTACATAACATTTTTAAATTGTATAATATCTTCTGACTTACCAAAAACAAAAATATAGAACATGTTTAATACATGACAAGCAAGGCTTAAAGAAAATTGAATGAGAAAACAAAATGTAACTAGTTCTGATGTCATATCAGTGTCTAATACTATTATTGCATCAGATTTAGGAGGTTTAAGGTATATAATCAAACTGGTCCTAGTGTGCTATTTGTTTTTGGCACTTAGCTTGTTAGTATTTTAACCCATAAAATTTTAGAAGCTAATTGGTATCGATGTGAAAGTTGGACAAGCACCAGACTCATGAATTAGTTATTTACTTTTAGAAGAATTTGATTTTTAGATCAATTTGACTTTCTAAAGTTATTTAGTTATCTCTAATTAGGTTATGATAAGGAGAATATTCCTTTCCTTTCATAATTCTAATTTAAGGATTTTATACTTATTAAGGTTATCTTATAGATGTAATTCGGATCAAATCTTTAAGAATAGAATTTCATAGCTTTTTTTTTCACTTTTGTGAGAATTTTTTCTTTGTTCTTTAACAAGAAATTACTATAATCTTATAAAAGCAATTTGTGGTGATCAAAACCCTTAGAACTTTGGTTCATAGGCTAAAAATACAAAACACTACACGAACACAAGAGGTAGGCTTCTCTGCTCCTATTTCTCTTAGGGGCCTCTGAGAGAAAAGAAGAGTTCGAAGACGAGAGTAAAAGAGTGAAAAGCAAGAGAATGTTTTTCCATATAATATTAGAGAGGAACATGCAACTCCATCCTCGCTACTTTGGTCGCAATCTCAGAGAGAATCTCGCCGCTAAGCTCATGAAAGATGTCGAGGGCACTTGCAGGTTTACTTCTTCTTCTTTACTTTATCAGACCCACAATTCGTTCTGCTCCTATTTAATTGACGGTGCGATTTTTTTTTCTGTAAATAAGGGAATTTCTTTAACTGCCCAATCTGCTTCTGTTTAAAGGCACTGATTTGTTGAAGAAATAATTATGTGATTGGTTGTTTGGGCTGACTCGTTGTTAATAGATGGAATAGCGACCGGAGAAAACGTGAGGGTCTTTGGGCCCTTATGCTTATTCTCTGTGTAGACCTGAGAGGGGGAAGGAAAAGGAACTCCATTGGATGATATTTCTAACTCTTGAAGCAACATGTGATATGAGTTGACAAGAATTGCCTTGCTTAGAGAAAACTTTGTTGTCAGTCCTATTTATTTATGTGAACAATTTACTGTAATTTGGAGTCTAAGAAGCCCTCATGTCGATCTCAGCTAGAAAAGGGAAGAATACTGTTTACATCGTAAATACCTCAAAATGAATTCAGAGATCAATCTTTCTGATGGTTGAAACTGAAAGCCAATTAAAAGATCAATGATTCTGATGGTTGAAAATAAAAACTTTTTCACATTTTTAGTGCTGAATGATGACAAGAGCAACTTTTTTTTAAAAAATGTTTTATGCCATTTTTGTTATACAGTGCCTCTTATTTGCAATATAGCATGTGTTTGAGTTTCATGATGCTCTAAGCGCAAATCATAGTTTAAGCATTCCTTAAACTGCTTTGTGATTGATAGTTCTTTAACTAGTAAAAATAGTCTACGAATAACCAACTAAAAAGTTCTCTAGATATTGGCAGTGGAAGACATGGGTTTGTGGTGGCAATAACAGGCATAGAGAACATTGGAAAAGGATTAATCCGAGATGGGACAGGATTTGTGACATTTCCTGTTAAGTACCAGTGTGTTGTATTCAGACCATTTAAAGGAGAGATACTGGAAGCTGTTGTTACCATGGTGAACAAGGTATGCATCCCTCTTTTACTAATCAAGTGATTTCAGTGTTGCATATAAATTTTTGTGGACTTGTAATGTGGTCAATTTATAACTCTATTCACATTTCATGCAGATGGGTTTTTTTGCAGAAGCTGGGCCAGTTCAGATTTTCGTTTCAAACCATGTAAGTTTTGCGTAACATTTGATAACGTGTCCCTAACAGGATTTTGAGCTTCATGTCTTACTTTGTGTTAGGGCATTGTGCTTTCTCTTTATATTCATGAATTTTTTACTCTTGTAAGTTGCGGTTAGAATATTTAATCATTTTCAGTGACATGATGTTGGCTATACCCTAGTAGACATGCATGTGTTGCATATATTCTGGAGGAAGGTTGTCTTCCAGTTGAAAGTCCTGCTTTGTTGTTCTGCTTTTCCATCTTTTGATGTAGGGCAGACCAAGTAAAAGCAAGTACAGCAACAAGGGAAAGAGAATCAAGAGGAGAGAGAAAGGGGGTGGGTGGGGGGTACCGCACTTTGCTTTTCCACTTGTCTGGTTTTGTGAGTCTTACCAGTAGTATAGTTAAGGTTTTGGGGACTTGAAAATTTTCTTATGAAGATTGTGGATAGTTTGCACGAAAGGCACTTCTCTTTTCCTCTCATTCTAGGCAGGCTTATATTTTCAGTATTCTGTCCTAAATTAGTCTTGCAAAAAGGCTGTTCCTTATCTTTTTTCTTTTGGCTCTTATTGGACCAATTTACGGGCGATTACCAAGACCCCTACCCAGCCTCTTCTGTTACTGAACTCCAGACCTTAGTTTCTAGGATGAGGGATTGCTATGGTAGGGTTCCCTTCTTGCTTCAGGACTTCTCATTGCTGTTTGTTTGCATTGATCTTCTATAAAAACATTTGCAAGTTTTCCTTTGTTCGTGCTCTTGAGGATGAAGCGGAATGGTCTGACTCTCGAAATTATAGGCTTTTATAATTTCATCTTGTATGCATTATGTACTGATGTTCTCTTTCTGTGTTTTGTAGCTGATACCAGATGACATGGAGTTTCAGTCTGGGGATATGCCAAATTATACAACTTCTGATGGATCAGTATGCTTTGATTCCACCTTATACTTGACAGAGAATGAGTTTCTAAACATTTTTATTTGAATGGTTTATTGCTTTTTTTCAGGTTAAAATTCAAAAGGACTGTGAAGTGCGACTAAAGATCATTGGAACTCGAGTTGATGCAACAGAAATTGTAAGTTTTTTAAGTTTATTGCAGCTTAGTGGTTGATATGTCTTACCATTTTTTCTTTTTCGTCAAAGGTCAGGGGCTTTAGTGTGTGAACCTATGTTTTGGGTTAAGGTTAATTTACATAACCTAGAATTTATTCCAGTGGATCCAGGTTGGGTTGATGGCTGGCCCCACTGGCAGTTGTACCGATCAGTTTGGGTCTCTCGGCGCGATTTATTTATTTTGGATAAATAATTGTTTCTATGTGTTTGATACCTTAAAAGATCCGAGGAAAATTTTGAAATCTTGAAGAATGCCATGATATTTTGAAGTTCTATCCTTGTTACTCATGCGCAGAATATGTATGTAGTGCACATACCATTTGTGATGAAGTCTAATGGCATTTCTCTTTGTATTTTTGCAGTTTTGCATTGGCACCATAAAGGACGACTTTTTGGGTGTGATTAATGACCCTGCAACTGTTTAGTGTTAGTTTAGAAGATACCATGCAGTTTCTTTCTATGCATTGCAGAATGTCTGGTATTAAGCGTGTGAATTTAAGATCAGACCCCTTTCAGAATATGATGCTCTACTTCACGAAGTGGATTAAAACTTCAGTTCAAGTACAGTGAACGTTGTCCCGGATTTTGTTGTATCCTTAAAACTTGAAGGACATCATTGTTGCAGGTTAAACGCTCGTAATGTAGTTCGTGCCTTAGAAAGTGAATGAATCACTCCGTCGTTGCTTTTGGTTTACCATAATGGATATGGATGTCCAATGGTCGTTTCTCTGTTATCCAATGTTGCCTGCCTGCCAGACCGATAGGTTTCCAAGTTAGCTAATTTGAGTTTATAATAAATAAAAGCCTACTTATGATAGCCATAACAGCCTAGTGAATGTATATTTTGGTTTAAATATTATACAGAAAAAAATTAATAAGCAAAATGTCTTTTTTGGTATAGAACTTTGTCATAAATGAGACAGTAGCAGGGAAGAAGGTGTTGAATTGAATCTGTTACATGAACATGACGTGTTTACTATTATTATGAACGCCTCGATTTCCAATTTCTGTTTCCGTTCCCAGCGAATAAAAATCCACCGACTTCATTTGCTGTATGGTTATGGAAGAAGATAAAAGGAGTTTTGCAGCAGCCACCAAAAAGCACTTGCCATTTCTTCATAAAGTCTGATTTACCATGAAACTTGAAGACCATCCTCACCAGTAGTAAGAAGCTTTAGACAGTCTCAATGTGGGCTTTTCACTGTCCTCAACACACGCATCCCCCATTGCAGGCGAACTGCATAACTCGTTCATTTGTAAAACCAGTGATTTGTTCCATAGCCTTGAACCCAACTACCACGGCAGCCAATAACAATCAATTAATTCAGTCTTTGTGCAAGCAGGGCGACCTTAAACAAGCACTTAGTCTACTGTCTAGCGAGCCCAATCCCACCCAACGTACTTATGAGCTTCTACTTCTCTCTTGCACTCACCACAAGTCTGTTGTTGATGCCCAACACGTTCACCGCCACCTTCTCGCAACTGGATTCGATCAAGACCCTTTCTTGGCCACTAAACTCATCGGTATGTATTCTGCTTTCGATATGATTGATCATGCGCGCAAGGTGTTTGATAAAACTCAGAGGAGAACTCTTTATGTGTATAATGCTTTGTTTCGAGCGCTTAATCTAGTTGGTTGTGGAGAAGAGGTGTTGGATATGTATCGGCGGATGAACTCTGTAGAGGTTCCCTCAGATGGTTTTACCTACACTTACGTGCTTAAAGCTTGTGTGCTATCGGAATGTTTGATGTCATTGCTGAGCAAAGGAAAGGAGATTCATGGCCACATTCTGCGGCATGGATATGAGGATCATGTCCACATTATGACCACTTTGGTTGATATGTACGCGAAATATGGTTGCGTCTCATATGCTGCCTGCGTTTTTGGTAAGATGCATGTGAAAAATGTTGTGTCCTGGAGTGCTATGATAGCGTGCTATGCTAAAAATGGGAAGCCCTTTGAGGCATTGGAGCTTTTCAGGGAAATGATGCTTAAAACACGAGATACAAGCCCAAATTCTGTGACAATGGTCAGCGTGCTGCAAGCTTGTGCTGCACTTGCTGCTTTAGAGCAAGGGAGGCTGCTCCATGGCTACATTCTTAGGAGGGGACTTGATGATATATTGCCTGTTATAAGTGCTCTTATAGTAATGTATGCGAGATGCGGTAAGCTTGAATTAGGGCAATGTATTTTTGATCAGATGGACAAGAGAGACGTTGTTTCATGGAATTCTTTGATTTCTGGTTATGGGGTTCACGGGTTTGGGGACAAAGCGATCCAAATTTTTGAGGAAATGATAGACCAAGGCGTGTTGCCAAGTCCTGTTTCATTTGTAAGTGTGTTGGGAGCTTGCAGCCATGCAGGACTTGTTGAGGAAGGGCAGAGGCTATTTGAGTCAATGCAAAGAGAGCATGGTATCTACCCTAGTATAGAGCATTATGCATGTATGGTGGATCTTCTTGGACGTGCCAATCGGTTAGATGAAGCAGCTAAACTGATAGAGGAAATGAGGATTGAACCAGGACCTAAGGTTTGGGGTTCTCTTCTTGGATCATGTAGGATTCATTGTAACATTAAGCTTGCAGAGAGGGCAAGCACGAGGCTTTTTAAGCTTGAACCCAAAAATGCTGGGAATTATGTGCTTCTCGCAGACATTTATGCAGAAGCTGGAATGTGGAATGAGGTAAAAAGAGTGAAAAGGCTCATAGAAGCTCGAGGACTACAGAAAGTTTCAGGTTGCAGTTGGATAGAAGTTAAAAGGAAAATGTATTCATTTGCGTCTGCAGATGAGTTTAACCCGCAAAGTGAGCAGCTTCATGCGTTGTTGGTTAAATTGTCGATGGAGATGAAGGAGAAAGGCTATGTGCCACAGACGAAAGTGGTGCTTTATGATCTTGATGCTGAGGAAAAGGAGAAGATTGTTTTGGGTCATAGCGAAAAACTAGCTGTTGCTTTTGGACTTATCAATACCGGCAATGGGGAGATCATCAGGATTACCAAAAATCTGAGGCTATGTGAGGATTGTCATTCCTTTACAAAGTTTATCTCAAAGTACACAAATAAGGAGATTCTAGTAAAAGATGTCAATCGGTTTCACCGCTTTCGAGATGGCATTTGCTCCTGTGGGGATTATTGGTGATGCTATGCCACAACTAATGTCTTCTTGTTTTCCTTTCATAGTTTTATTAGACAATAGAGAGATCAATAATTGGTCTATATATACAATTATTCAACAAAAGTCCAGATCTTTTTGTATAAGCTGTTTAGTATAGATGGGAATAGCCATTAAATTCAAACCCTGGAACGTATGGTAACCTCTCGTGAACAAATAGGCAATTACCTCACCTGGAACCCTTAAAATCAGTTAGGAACAGAAAGGAATCCACAATAATTGATTGATACAACGGATCATATTCGAGTATAATGGCAAAGAAAGTAATGCTTGTGCACTTGATAGTTAATAACCTGGTGCTATCACGTTACAAAAGATCTGCTCATACGGTAATTTGATAAGGTACATTCCAATGTTGCTTGCAAGGGGCGGAATAAACAAAAACAAGAAGCAAAATTTTTCCCTGCGTAGCATTCTTTTTTCATTGAACAGTCACAGAACCATCTTGTTTCATCTTGATGAGACTTTTTTCGATGTTCCTAAGCACTGGTTTATAGCTGCAAAGGCAAATGTTGGACCATGTTAAACCATATAACATATCAATTCACGCAAAGTTGGGGAAAATCGAGAAAAGAGTGAGAAAATAACTTACAGGCGTCCAAGCTCATTGTACGCTTGAGTTGATTGTTGGAGTTTTGCTAATAGCTGCATGACCTCCCCTGATAATGCTTCTGCTCTACTTTGCTCTTTGGCAAGTTGACCCTAAAATGGTATATACAGTGACCATGAGATAATAATGACAACTTTTGAACCACTATTTATGATTTTTCCATATCTGGCAATTGTATGCCCCAGTAGGGACAACTACAAGAGACCATAAAAGAACCATAACACTAGGAAAACAAGTCTTCCTTCCTGTGCTTACTAACCTTAAGGGTAAGAATTTCTGACTCAGATGCCTGCGAACCAGACAAAAGCCCATCTTTAGGTTCCGCTGGTCCTCTATTGATGTCCTCAGTGTATGAAGGTAGTACAGTAGCCTGCTCTGTTCTTAACTTGTCAAGAGTTCTACGAAGCTCCTCATTTTGCTTAAGGCAGTCCTTTACCTGCAAAAGTTTAAGATACGAGGCAGATTCATAATAAAAATAACCATAAAAAGGATAACTTTAAAAATATGAAAATTACAAACAGAAGTCCTCACAAAATTTTGGGGCATAAAATTATGATGCTCAGCCAGTGTCACAAATCAGTCATTTTAGTAATTCCGGTCTTCCAAGAACACGGACAAGTTGAACAAAATTTTCATAACAGCGGCCTCACCTTATTTTCCCATTGCTTGGCTGTGTTTTTTGCCTCTTGATAAGAAGTTGCAAGATTTGAGTTTTCTTCGAAAAGTATTTCTATCTCTGAAGATTGGGAATCAATCTGTCAAAAGAGTTCCCATGCTAGGTCACCATAACATGATAGATCTCCTTGTAGCATATCACTGAGTAAATTACCAAGAAAGAAAAAGCTATACCTCAACCAGAAGTTTCTGTCTACTATTTTCCAATTTCTCAATCACCACAGCCATATCATGGAGCTGCTTCTCAAAATTCTCTCGATCTTCCTAAAATAATAATATAAAAACCAATTATCCATTGTCATAAAAACTTCAAAATCTCGAGAAGAAATTCCTGTCAAGCATCTAGTAAATAAGCTAGTCACATTTCAAAACAAGCAGCTAAAAAACAAGAAAATAACAATTAAAGACATTCTCTTACCAATGACAAAGCCCTATGTGTTACCTTCTCTGATACTTCTGCAATACAGGAGCTGGAATCACCAACTTAAAAGAATGATATAAAAAATAACATGTAAACAATTGGGCAGTGTGTGATACTTCATGCATATATGACTTACTAAATGCATAAAAATAGTTAACCTATATTGTATTAATAGCCCTCGATGCAAGCAGGCTACTGGGGACTTACTATAGGGGTGTACCTGAGGTCCTTGTGGATATAGCTGCCAATTTTTCCTCCAACTCTTGCTTTTCAGACATAAGAATAGACACTCGTATTTGCTCCTCAGCTAATTGTTTTTGCTCTTGCTGCCTCAATAATGACTCACGCTACAAATGCTTATCCACCGTAAGAGCATTATAAACTGATAATTCAACATAAATGTGGAGAACAAGATTCTAACCTGCAGTCCAGACTTTAAAGTGGCCAACTCTTTTTCCAAGCTTTGCACTTGATCCAATCCTATACCCATAGATGCCATTCCACTAATTGGATTGTTCATTGCTTGTTGCTGTATCAAGTTTAATTCCGCTCTCAAGGCCGCTGCATCTTCCTCAGCCTTTCCAAGATAGTTATCAGAATCAAGAAGCTTAAGCTGATATGAAGAATATAAAAAAAAAAGTTAAATGCATACTCTGTATTGTTCTTCTTCTGCTTCTTTTAGCCGTTTCTTAAGTGTTCGAAGCTGGGCTGCAAGGTCCTCCTGCACTAAAAAACGACAGTTTATGATTTTGAGGGTGAACCATACCTAGCACATAAAAATATGTAACCCCATTAAGCTTACCCGTGCAATAACTGCTGCATCTTTCTCCATAGCTACATCCTTGAGTGCTTTTCTTAAAGATGGGACAGTGTTTTGCTCCTGAAATGTATACGAAAAACAAATTGTTTAGAACTTAAGAGATTAGATATCATCCAAGAATCTATACTCTGCAACCATATGTCAAAAATGATAAAAAAAAATTTTGAAGAAAGGGAAGGAGAAGGTGAAACAGGAAAAAAGAAACACATGCTGGTACTGATACACACACAGACACAGACATACACAGACAGAGAGAAATTCTTTTTACCAGATCATTCAAGCGCTTCTGTAATGCTTCATTTTCAACATCCTTTGTCTGAAGCTGAATCCATTCATAGAGTATCTTTTAACACAAACCCTTTCTTGTCTGCCTTATAACTGAAAACTGACATTGAATGTACGAACAATACCTTTAAAGACAATGTCTTGTTACTTTCCTCCAATTCTGCACTCTTTTTCTGCAGATCTTTTAGTTGAGACACCAAACTACTAATATCTATCTGCAAACAAATAAAATTGTTTGATAACAATGAAAACAAAATAACATTTTTATTAATCCTCCCACATCGAACATAATTATAGAAGTTCTTTATGTAAAAAGACAACATAAAGAACATTGCTCCAACAGATTTGTTAGTTCACTAATAAAGTCAGACATCCTGAAAGAACTTGAGAATGTCATAATTCTTTTCCGTAGGCAATGAAAATCACTAAAATTCAGGCACATCAAACTTCATGCATTAAAAACATGTTTCATCAAATAAGTACCTCAGAGAGTCGATTTCCGCTCTCAGATTTTTTCATTCCCGAATTATCTGTCAACGAAACAAAATTATAAAAAAGAGGGAAAACAGAGGAGGAAGCTAAAAGGTGACCGATTACCGATAGGGATGGAAGGTTTGGTAAGATCTGGTCCAGAAGAAGTTTTGCTTAATTTCTCTGCTGCTCTCTTTTGCCGAATCTCTTCCAACTGATACAAACAATAAAATAAGCTCAAAAGAAGGATATTTCCTTTAGATTTTCCTATAAATGAAAGGCATAAAGCGTACTGTTCGTCGACCAAGAGACGCGTGATGCGAGTCCATGGCAACGAGAGAAAAGAGAATTTCAGAGGACGATCTCTTATTTCTCGAAGTTTCAAATTACAATTCTCTCTCCCTCTACAATCAATACATGAAAGTTTCGACACGGAGGAGATGAATAACGGTGGGTCGTTTGGCTTTCCAAACGCTACACTTTATTATTTTGTTAAATTTTCTGAAAAAAAAATACCGTTAGGGCGTCTGGGCGGTGTAGTTGACAATCACGCTAGTCTCACACACCAGAGGTCCCGATTCGAACCCGGGCTCAGATAGCTTTAATTGGTTTCCTCCGCTTTTCACAGTAAAAAAAAAAACATCAATTAAAATTAAAAATTATAATAAAATTTCTTTGAATCACTGTATAAATCACTGCTAAATCCAATTTCGATTTGGATCTTTTTTTTAATCTATTTTTTAGGGTTATACAGACTCGAACTGTAGACCTTTTCAATAAAATAGATCAAACTTATTATTATCAAAATTAAGAAGACGCTCTTAGTTCAATTCAGTAGAACGCGAGTCTCCAAAACTCAATATCGTAGGTTCAAATGTTACAGAATGTGATTCTGTTCGTATTTTGCATATGCCAATCTTTGTCCTTCATTTTGAGCCTATGTATTGCCTTTCATTCAGTCAATGTATTTCCACAGACCAGTATAGTCATATGGTTTGGATAAGACTATGGTTTGTACTCACCTATTTTTCAGTTAAAACTATTAATTATGGTATTATTTATTATTAAATATTTTTAAAAATAGAAAAAAGCCTTAAGGTGTGACCTAATCATTTACTTCCTCCGATTCATAATAAGTGTTGTTTTAGATACATTTTAATTATTCAAAATAAGTGTCATTCTTGACTTTATATGCATGTTTATAATTTTACTTCCAAAA
>JANIHZ010000008.1:63469370-63479384 GCA_027478365.1 Erythroxylum rufum | reverse complement strand
TTCTTCTAATTCCCACTCTTACCAATCATACAAAGTCTCTTTTGCCCCTCCATGTAATGCCTTATGCCTTTAATCCTAAGTGGTCTTCCTATTTTGCCCTTATACATTTTACTTATTCAATTTCACTTACACCAAACTATACTCTAACTTAATCTTAATTCTCCATTTAATACTTCTTATTCCATCAATCTAAGCATTAAATGCTCAAATTATTAACATGCCAATTAAACTCCAAACAAGAAAATTTTAATCAAGCAAAACCTTAAAAACAAACTGAAATCATGCTTATTCAATAAGAAAAGAAATCGGGGGCCAACACATTTGGTGACCGAATGTGGACCATTTCGTGATAATTTTTGAAAATCGTCATTGAATGTCGACCATTTGGTGATGATTTTAGAAATTGTCACTAAATGTAGACCATTTGGTGACAATTTTCAAAATTCGTCACCAAATAGAAACTTTTCGCGACAATGTGAAAAATGTTGCTAAAAACACATAGCTAAATATCTACGAACCTTTGGTGGCAATTTCTCAAATTCGTCACCACACTTCTTTTTAGCGACGATTTTGCATAATCGTCACCAATTGTACCCTTTGGTAACGATTTCGGAAATTAGTCACAAAATGTTTATCAAATTATGGTGACAATTTTTGAAAAGTGTCATCAAAAGTTCATTCACTGACAAACATAAAAAATCGTCACCCAATATGGATCATTTTGTGACAATTTTTGGCATTCGTCATTAAATATTCACTATTTGAGGATGATTTTTGTAATTTGTTGCAAAATATTGATCATTTTGTAACACTTTTGTAATTAGTCACTAACAGGTTAGTTTTAAGGACGATTTTAAAAATCGTCGCAATATGGTCACTTATAGCGACAATTTTTGAAACGTTGCAAAAAAAAAAAGTAACTAAATGTCTACTTTGTTACAGTGTCAACTAACCAAGCAACGGTGAAGAGTTTTTATTCAATTGGATTGAGAAATACATAAGGAGTTCCTAGTCTACATTTCCTTTTGAAACTTAAAACGAATTTATATAAAAAAAATCCAAAATAATACATACGATGAAAACATGATAGATGTGGCCTAGAAAGTTAAACCAATCCTAATTCTCCTTTGCTTTTTACTCAAGGTCAGTATGAAAAACTTCTGTCTCTCATTAATGAAACAACTAATTAATTCAATTTCCACTTATACCACTGGTAAAAATTATTGTTTTCTAGTTAGTTGGAATAATACTAAAACAATTTGGTAATAGACCGAGGTGCATATAGATATAATGAAATGTGTCTGGCTATTTATGATTTGCTTCTACTCATTTTGACACTAACTAAAATTTTGCATCAAAAGCCATTAAAATTGTTTTTATTGGTTATGCCGTGAGTTTCAAAGGTTATATAATTTATGATCTTGAATCGTGAACTATTCTAATTTTTTTAAAAAAATGATTAATTATTGGATATATTTTTAATTAAGTTACTAATATCAAAGAAACATACCACGCAAACTACAGTCTCTTCGGAAAATTAAGAATAATGCCCTTTTAGATAAGTATTAGAGCCCTTTTCAATTAGTTAATTATAATTATCAATTCATTTTCTTTTTATAAAAAGAATTCGAGGGCAGAAAAGTGCCGCCAAAAAGAGGTAAAGAAATATGACATGTTGTGAATGGAGCAACTTTCGCAAAAAGAGAAACGTATCATTCAGTTGATTCCAAAAGGGCGCTGTGCATGCAGTGCATGCTAGTGATGGCACAGCATCATTATCTTATCAAAACAAATATCGACAGTGACTGGGTTCTTTTTTTTTTAATATATATATATAAGAGGGAAAAGGGAACCGATTATATAACGAGTCGCGGGAAACTGATTCCTGAACTATTCTCTAGAAGGAGTACATGACACCCAATAGGTGGAAGGCCAAAATAAGTACCGCCGAGCACAAAATGCTCTGCATAACTCGCTAGCTAATCCGCTCAACGATTGCGCTCACGGTAGATGTGGCATTGGATCACCGTCCAATTCCGCGTAAAAAGCTCATGAATACCTTGAACAATGGGGTTACGGAGCGAGGACCGTAAGACGAGGAGGAGAGGAGTTGGATGGCCACCGCCGAGTCAACTTCCAGCTCAATCTGACAATACCCTAGGTTCCACGCGAGTGTAAGTCCTGTAAACACGCCCTAGAGTTCCGCCGATACCAAAAAACACCATCCAAGATTATGGCTGAACCCGTCGAGCCAATTGCCTGAGCTATCTCGGAGTTGTCCGCCAGCTGAAGCCGAGGTGGAGGACCCAAAACAAGCACCATCTGTGTTCAACTTGACCCACCCGATTAGTCGCTCCTGTCGTTGAGAATGTCTAGTGATCAAGCTGCTTTGCCCCTGAAGAGAGGCATGGATCTGATCTGCATAAGACAAAATAACGAAAATGGGTAAACTAGGCCAACGAAAATGAATATCAAAAAGGGACCCGTTACGTCAGGCCCATAAAAACCAACAAGTCGTGCCAAAAACCATCAACTACCCCTGGCTGAACATTCGGCCGTGGGCTTGGAGATCAGTGTAGATCCATTGGCGGAGAGGTAGAGTAAAGAAGTCAGATGATAGAATCTGCGGTGGAAATGAGCGCCACAATTGCCGGGCTCTGGCGCAGTCGCGAATCGCATGCAGAGAGGATTCGTTAAAGCCACAGTGAGAACAAGATCCCCCAATCGTGAGATGTCTGCGAACCCGAAATTGGTTAGTCATAAGGCTATCCTGAGCGAGGAGCCGAAGGAAGTAACTTGGTTCTTTGATTCCAAACTGAGATAAGTTAACTTGGTTGTAGGGAAACAAAGCTAACAAAATCCTCCTGGAATCTTAAATGTTGTGCTGTGATTCTGACAACTAACGTTGGAAATTGTATCCCAAAACTTCTTGGTAATTGGAACTGGTCACCGAAGTCTTCGGAGCTAACGACATGAGCGTTTCCCAATGGCGTAAACAGTATCAGCGTAGTGAAACATGGATTGGGAACTTAAGAAAGGGTTCTTGGAACCGGTTTTCCACTGCAGGAGACTCTGCGACCTCTTTTACGAATTTGCGTTTGTACGCGTTGATTTGTTTCTCTTTCCTTTTCTTGGAAACTTTCTTCCAGTGTCACACAAAAAGTACCATCTAGGTTAAGGGTTTGAGTTCTTGTTTTTGTCTGTCATCGACAGAACTCGGGGGTGGCGGTGGTCCCTTGGCATCATAATCTCTGAATCTTTACTCGGGATGTAGATGGAGAATTTTCAACGTGCCAATATACTCTCACTCTCCAAAACTAATAAACTAATCTTCTTCTCTCTTTCTCCCCGTAAGGAATCCAATCCAATTAGAGCACTGAGCATAGCACAGACTTCTGTCTTAAGTTTTAACATTATTTAATAACCAAAACTTAGGTGAGCTTGAGTTTTTAAATTCTAATCAAAGTAACATCAACTAGGATTTCAAATCACTGTATAGATTTAATAGATAAAAATTACAGGAAAAAAAACTTCATTCTCATTCTTGTTTATTAAGGTTTTGTTTATTTGGGAGTTTAATAATAAAATGAAATATAACATATAATATTATTCCATCGTTTGGAACGAGAGTTTCTAATAAAATGGAATGGAACGAGATAGAAGAGGAAGGTTTTATATTACACCTCATTCTATCATAAACAGTAAAAATGAGTTACCTTTGATTTAAGAAGCTTAGGATGAAATGTAAAATGATAAATATATAATACTTAATATACTCTCAACAATTTTTCATAATAACAATTATACCCTCAATAATTTTTCATAATACCAATCATACCCTCCTACTATGCTAATAAGCAAGACTGTACACTCATTGAGTTAGGCGTCAGTAGTCAATTGTAGTAGAGGAAGAGCACCGTCGTGCGGACCGCAATAAGGGAGTGTCATCGCCAGTCAGGTAATAGCAAACACATATGCATTTCTGGGCTTTCGTGCATGGCACATTAACCATCGAATTTTACATCTTCTTTTAGTAGTCTTTGATAAAGTTTGGAACTTTGGTCAGAGGAAAACAACAATAGCTTCTCCTATCTCTTGTCTGAAGAGACCGAAGAAGCTGTATCTTAGATTTCACTGAGCAACAGAACAACACAACATAGGATAGAAAGAAGAATGAGTGTGAGAAGAGCTATCAGTAGTGCATATGTGAGTTCTCTCACCATAGGTGATTTTTCCCTAGGTATTGCACAGTACACGACTTAACTACACTCCTTTTCTTAATTAATTCTTTGCTATTTAGTGAGTTTGGATTGTGTTTGCCGGTCACACCTGATAGTCCGAAATAATTAGGATTCATTTTTAGGGCAAAAATTTTGCTTGGGTTTTCGGTATATTAGAGCATGGGTAAGAGGAAGAAGATGCTGCGTAAAAGACGAGATATTACTGCTAATTGTGTTATGGGCCTTCAGGTCGCAGGATCCTGAGAGCTTCCTATGAACACACAAGACAGTGTAGATAATGAAGTACAGGAGATTAGGGAGCACGGTCATTCAATAATAAAGGTGGCTAGTGTGCAAAATATTGTGGAGGGTAGACAAGAAATGAATGTAGCTGATGGAGCAAGTAAAGCGGGTGGAATAAGAGTAACATTGCAAGATAGGCATCTGAGAGTTGAGGGAACTAGGGCACATAACTATTAGATGATGAAGATGGCGGTGGCGCACAATACTATGGCTTGTAGACAGGACAAGGATGTTGGAACTGGTGAGAATAGGGTAAGTATACGCAAAAAGATGATGTAGGATAGGAATTTGGATACTGAGAACAGTGAAGGTGGGTTGTGGAGCAAAACTAAAAATGTGGGTACGAGTGGGGTGAGTAAAGGTGGAGCTGACGAAGAAATAAGTGATGAGGAGTCATCCACTTCTGATGAGGAGACTGATAATACAAATGTGGAGAGTGTTGACATTGAAGCTTCGGATCGTCCAGAGAATGAAGAGTCAGCCCTGAAGATGTTTGATCAAATGTTAGACCTTATATGCTCAGGCACTCATGAAGCAAAAACCAAGCCCTTGTATGTAAGTTTATTCAGGAACAATAGAGAGTTGAAGCAAGGAATGCCGTTGGAATATTTGCAGGTAGATGAAGTCATCATGGAGGAAGAAGGTGTAATACGAATTGAACAAGAATGGGGCTATTATCTTGTGGGGTGCTTCAAGAGGAGATTTCCAGGAATGAAGGCACTCGAAGGATTAATTGCTAAATGGGATGTTTAATGTAAAATCCTACCATATGATCAAGGATGGATAATCTTCCAATTTGATACAGAAGAAGATCATACTAATATGCTAGCAGGGGGACTGTATATGCTTTATGGGAAGACTTTGCTACTTAAACGACTCTCCCAAGGCTTTGCCTTTAATTATCAAGACTTTATGGAAGTTCCTATTTGGCTGCAATTCCCTAAAGTTCCCTTGGAATTGTGGAATGAGAGAGGGTTGTCGAAACTAGGATCTCGAATTGGAAGACCATTATGCACAAACAAGATCACTAGTAAAAAATCACGTATTGGTTATGCCAGAATATTAGTAGAAGTTGATGTATCAAGGAAGCCGGTGACAAGTTTTGATGTGAAGATGCCTGGGGGTGCTCGATACACACAAATGGTTATTTATGAAACTTTTCCTAGCTGTTGCTGCTATTGCAAACAATTTGGTCACAATCCTGTTGAATGCAAATCTGTATAAAGGACTAAAAAGAAACAGATGAAGGATCTTATAAATGATGGGGGTACGAAAGATATACAAAATGCTAACACCATAGACAAAGGTGAAATTATTGCGGATGGAGGTTCTATGAATCAACCCAATCAGGGGGCAGAGGTAGAAGTGCATAAACAAACAAGAGTCCATACGGGATCAATTAAAGAGGTAAATCCTAATAAGAAGGGGGGACAACAACAACAAAATGAAGGGAGTACTGAAGTTACTGTGAATAGGGAGGCATTGACTGGAGTAAGGGGACAAAAGGTACCTCAAGCTCGGAGGGATCCTAAAAAAGTTAGCGATGGAGAATGGCAGAAGGTGCAAACCTACATAACTATTAACAAAGGAAAGGCTGTGTTGACACAATCCAATAGAACAGTAACTCAAAGGGATAATGTGCAAGTTCAAGCGGATACCAATAGCCAAGATGTGGGCAAAAGTACTACAGAAGTAATTAAGAGGACGGAAGGGGAGAGGCCCTCCCAAAATGGCAAATGAGGATGCTATGCTAAAATGTCCGAGGTCTAAATAAGGTCTCGAGACAACATAGTGTTGTCAATCTTATTAGACAACATGGCTGTAAGCTTGCATGTCTCCTTGAAACTAAATTATCTACTGATGGTCTTAGCATGATGATGAGAAACATATTGAAAGGATGTGATTCTTATCACAACTTTGGATCTATTGCAGGAGGAAGAATATGTATTGTATAGAACTCTATATTTTATCATTGTCAAGTTTTAGAGTTGGGAGAGCAATTTATTCACTGTAAAGTCCAATGTCGAATATCTCAGCTTATCTTTATAGTGTCTTTTGTTTATAGGTTTTATAGTGTAACAAAAAGAAGAGAACTATGGCAGAACTTGATAGGGCTAGGTTCGGATTCCTTGATGCGTTGGATTATAATGGGTGAATTTAACTGTGTGTGTGTGGCTAGGGAAAGGCTCGGATGTCAACCTCCTTCGGCATATCTGCTTAAAGATTTGTTAGACTTCTGAATGACTCTTAGCCGAGAAGATGCTCCATTTAGGGGGAGTTTTTTACTTGGCACAAAAATCATCTATGGGCTAAATTGGATTGGGTCCTCCTCAATCAAGCATGGTGATCTTTGGGTTATGCTTGTTTAACTCATTTCTTAGATATGCTGGTAGATTATGACCGTTGTCTTGTAATGGTGGCCTTCAATCAATTAGACTGTTGAGGTAACAAACCCTTTAAGTTCTTTAATATGTGGCTTAACCACCCTCGATTTCAGGACATAGTATCCAATAGTTGGGAAATGGTAGTAGTTGGGATAACTCAATACGTTATGTGTATGAAGTTGAAGGCGTTAAAGTACTCTCTGAAAGTTCTAAATTCTGAAGCATATGGTCACGTATCTAGCAAGGCTAAGAAGGCACAAGAGAATTTTCAACTCACGTAAAAGGCCTCTCTCAATAGTCCTAATGATGTAGCACTGAAACATGAGGATAACATCAAAAGGAAGCAAGCTGGATTTTTGCTAGATGCAGAAAGACAATTCTTTCAGCAAAAGGCTAAATGTAAGCATCTTATAGAGGCTGATAGAAGTACGAGCTATTTCCATGCAATAGCTCGGAACAGAGGAAGGCAGAATGCTATTTCTCATCTCATCAAAAAGGATGGATCTGTGACTACATCATTGGAAGAAGTGGCAGATTGTATTGGAAGTTATTATAAAGGACTCTTTGGCACTTCAACCCCCTCTGAACAGATTAGACTTAAATGTGGTAAGAAATGGTTTGGTTTTAGATATGGAGACACATGAAACACTGATTGCCCAGATTATGGATGAGGAGATCAAGCAGGCTATGTTTAGATAGGCAACGACAAAGCTTTAGGGTCAGATGGATATTCGTCTGCCTCCTTCAAGAAACATTGGAATAGGGTTGGATTAGATGTGACTTTAGTAGTGAAGGAATTTTTCACTACTGGTCGGATGCTTAAATAGTTAAATCATACCATCACAACACTCATCCTAAAGACGAAGGCAGTATCGAAAGTAACAGATTTCAAACCGATAGCTTGTATGAATGTTGTGTATAAGGTGATCACAAAAATATTGAAGGAGCATATGACTTTGATTGTGGGAAAAATTTTAGACCCAACTCAAGCTACATTTATGCCAGGTAAAAGTACGCTAGATAATATTTTTCTAGCGCAGGAACTTATTCGGGGTTACACTAGAAAACATATTTCCCCACAGTGCATGATAAAAATTGACATCACAAAAGCTTATGACACAGGTATCATAGGACTTTCTTGAAGATATGATGAAAGGGTTAGGCTTCCCTAATAAATTTGTACGATGGATTATGGAATGTGTAACAACTACATCCTTCTCGATCTCGGTCAATAGCACACTACATGGTATTTTAAGGGGGGGAGGGATTAAGACAGGGTGATCCCATGTCACCTACACTTTTCCTGATTTGTTTGGAGTACCTTTCAAGATTGCTAAAAGTGAGAACCACCAACTCCCTTTTTCACTTCTACCTGAAATGTCAACAACTTGGCATCACTTATTTTGCATTTGCGGATGATTTCATGTTATTCTCTAGAGGTGATTTTACTTCTATCCGTATACTAGTGAATGTGTTGAATGAATTGAAAGAGGTGGCAGGGCTGAGGGTGAGTTTTTCAAAATTCAGTATTTACTTAGCTGGGGTTTATGGATGAGATAGGGCGGACATTTTGCAGATGGTAGAATATCATATGGGTGAGTTTCCTGTTCGATATTTGGGGTCCCTTTGGCACTTATGAAGGTCTCGATGGCCCAATTTTCTGTACTAATTGAATCCGTAGAGGCTTATATTAATGCATGAAATGGTAAGACTCTCTCATATGTGGTAAAATTGAATTGATTATTTCTGTCATTCAAAGGGTAATATCCTTTTGGCTTCAGACGTTTCCCATTCCAACAACTATCCTTAAGAGGATAACCTCCATATGTAGGTTGTTTTATGGGGTGGAAAATATTTTAGGGTAGTATAGGACAATATTTGTGTACCAAGAGAATAAAGTAGATTGGGATTGCAAAACTGTAAATTATAGAATTCGGCGCTTTTGTCTAAAGTGTTGTGGAATATCCATGCTGAAGCTAATTCTTTGTGGGTGAGATGGATTCATGAAATATACTTGAGGGGCTTATCAATATGGGATTGAGAACCTCACACCCGAGACTCACTCCTACTAAAGAGATTGGCAATGATCCGAAATACTTTGGTGGATAAGTTGGGTGGTCGCAGGGAGGTAATATGTGGGATGCAGAAATTATGTATCAATAGAACCCTATCCTCATAGAAAATCTATGAGCTACTGTGGGTCGAGTACACTGGACAACCATGGATGTCATTTATCTGGAAACAATACATATTGCTAAAATACTCCTTCATTGCATGGCTTAGTCTTTGAAAGAGATTGCCAACAAAGGATAACTTGCTATTCTTAGAGATAGACCGAACCTGCAGATTTTGTAATGCTGAACCAAAAAATGTTGACCATTTGTTCTTTAAGTGGTCTTTTATAGGTGAAGTTTGGAATGCTATCCGGGGATGATTGGGATTGACACGAGCCATGTTTACGTTATCTAGTGTCATCAAGTGGATTCAGAAAGATTACGTTGGAGCGCGTCTTAGAAGCAAAGTCGCACGACTGACATTCATGTGTATCATATATACGGTATGGAAGACCAGAAATGCTATTCAGTTAGATTTTGCTTTTATTACAGCTATGATGTAGTTTCTAAGATAAAAACTGTAATGTATAAGATCTTGTATAGGTTGTACCTCACGGAACTAATTACCTTTTGATATTTTGAATGTATAAATGATATTGATGTTATGATTACAAACTTTGGTCGGAGTACATCCCAAAAATTGTGTACATATTTTTGATTCATTATATTTATCTTTCATTAAAAAAACTAAACTAAACACCCCAAATATCGAAATCACTTGAGGCCGGGCTCCCCCTACTAGTGTCATGAGTTTCATACCGTACCGGCCGGTACCGGCTGAAAAACGGTACGAAACGGTGAACGTCGGTACCGGCCTTAGATACCGGCCGGTACAGGTGTTTACCGGACGAAAACAGCCGGAACCATCAATTCCGTCCAGTACCGTAAATTCTGGAAATTGCAAGGACTAACTTGCAATTTCCGGAAGTTGTAACCTAAAACTACCCCCCTTCTAGAGTCTTCTTCGATCTCTCATCTCTCACTCTCTCTTCT
>JANIHZ010000008.1:63392900-63408017 GCA_027478365.1 Erythroxylum rufum | reverse complement strand
AGTTACAAACCAAACATCATTTTTTTATTTTTCATACCCATCCCCATCCCCTTCTACTATTATACCCATATCCATAACCAACCCTGTGCTCAAACCAAACGCCTAGTAAAAATAAAAACATGGTTGTAATGTATGGTATTGATAAATGATCAATAAGAAAACCAGTAACTTAGAAATGCAGAAATAAAAAAATAGAAATGAAGAAATCAAAACTGCAAAATGCAGAAATCTAAAAGTTAAAATAAACAAAAAACACAGAATAACAAACAATTGGAAGTGTAAAAATGAAGATAAACGATAAATAAGAAAACTAGTAACGTAGAAATGCAGAAATAAAAACTAGGAAAACTAGAAGCACAGAAAAATCAGATGCCAATGAAAAATAAGAAATCATGAAAACCAGAAAAATAACACAATATAATTAGAAAAATATCAAATCAATTTCGAAAACTCATATAATTAAAAACCTAAGTTTTCCCTTTCTGCACAGGTAAGAGAGAAGAAAAGAATAAATAAGCGGGAGAGAGAAAAGAGATGAGTTTGAGATGTAAGAGAAGAGAAAAGGGATAGAGTTTCTACAATAAAGGAAATTTATAAAAAGAGGAAGTAAAAACTAGAACATATGAAAACCTGTTCCTAAAAATTAGAAAAAACATCTTTTTTACGCTTATATAAAGTTGTTGTGATTTTATTTTTAAAAAAAGAAGTGATAATAATATTCAACCAAACACGTTTTAAGGACTTGTTCCTTTTTTAATGAAAATCGTAACAAAAAAATTAGGGAAAAATAGAAACAAATAGGCTTTTAGGATTAATTGATTATACTGGATCTCATGTCTAAAAATATTAATATAATTTTTAATTATAGAACGTGAATCTCACGTTGTCATCTGAATCTGACGTGACAATATAAAACCTACCTATATAATAAAATATCATAAATAACTATTAATGACCTAGCAAAAAATTGATAGCATCACATTGCCATCAATTTTCTAGTTAATTTAGGGCTAAATTTTAACATTTTTCAATTATTAAAGTTTAATTTATACTCTCCGAAATGATAGGTTAAACTTATTGGAAGATTTAAACATTGGGGGATTAAAAATGGAATGTTCTGAAATTCAATCCAGATGCACTATTTATAAAATCATTTTCTTCCTACTTATTTTTTCACTTTCAATTTTGAAATTGGTAACCAATCCTTTGATTCCCACTTCCCAATTCTCGTACGAAAAGACAACTAGGAAAATGACCGAGCATTTGAGTCATCATCTTAATGACAAATCCCAAAAATGTTGGACTTTTGGCTTAACTTTGCCTAATTAAGCTTCGGACTCCTTGTCCTAGGGGTGCTTTATTATAAAAAAGTATAATTTTATTTTAAAATAAAACAACATTTTTAAAAATACAATTAAGTTTAGGCTTGAAGTCGAGTTGGTTGTAAGGCTTGAGCCTGAGTTTAACTTAAAGTTAAAAAAAAATTATAAATAAAAGCTCGAACTTAATTTAAAACTTAATCAATTTAGATTAATTTCAGATTAGGTTAAGTCAGACCAAATCAAAATCGAACTATTTTTCCAACCTCAGGTAGGAAAATCCCATCAATTCATAATAAATCGAAACTTTCTCCATTAAATAAACATGACGTGGTAACCAATTTTGAATCATTTAATGGAAGTAGCAAGATCATTGGGAATACATCATTTTCTTCTATTGCCTTGTCTCATTGATCATCTCTTAAAAGTGTACATCCACAGATTCCTTTCTCAAAGATTACACCCTCTAATATTATGAAAGAATATAAAAAAATTTAAATTTTAAAAAGATATTTATACGAGTACATATAATAAATAGCATTGATGAGACTTGCAAATCGAATTGTGGCCAATATCCATGTAGTTGACACGTGCCTCAATAGTATTTGGGGCAAACACTATGATTAACAACGTTTGGCAACTCGGAAAGCGATCATCTTTCTCTGGCAACAAAGGCAAGTAAAATAGCACATCTTCCCGAATGGTTGAAGCACATATGATTTCATCATGTACGAGGCTATAATTCAGCATTTTGTTGCTCTGCAGATAAAGAAGTTAAGATGAATATTGATAATTTTCTTTTAACTTGGGAACTCTTAGTCGGACTTGGACGCACTTCCTGATTTGATTGACTTAATAAATGTTAACCTTTTAATTTTTTTAGAAATTTAAAATAAATTAATGATTAAAGTAAAGTAGAGTAGAGTACAGAACTACCGGTGGAAAAGCTCTCCAGTAGTTAAGAAGCACAGTAGAGTTACTACATAAAAGCAAGTGACAATACGGCCCCGTTTAGATATATTGACTAAGCATCGCACAAAAACGACATACGCTATTGACTCATTCAAAATTTATTAATCAAATCCACCCCCATCATTTGAGCTTCCCGAAATGTTCCAAATTAGGGTTGATGCTTCTATCAATCCGCGATACAAATCGTGACCGTACAGTAAGGATCTTCACTGTCATCGTGTCAAAACTTCATCCAAAGATGGTTATATTACCTATACTTCAGTAAAGGTGGAGATCTTGAACCGTGGGTACGCTATTCGCTCTCCTTACGATTTGCAATATCTGATTTCCTCAGGTAAGATTTGACTTTCAGTCCTTGTCTAGTAGTTTTGTTCCATTTCCCAGCAAATATATTGTTCTCTCTCTTTCTGCATGATAGTTTGTAGCACTAAATCAGCTGAACGTTCCTTGCTCTAGAACTTTTGCTAATTTCTTTCTTTTCATATCTGTTGGATAAATATGACAAGAGATAGAACCTTCCTCTTCCATAGTGGGGAGGAAGCTTACACTTCTGCTAGAATTAGCAACCTCAATGAATGAATTTGATGTCCTATGCCAAGAAAGGCAATTTCTGATCCTGTTCCAGATGAAACTGGAAAAAGGGCATAAGAAAAATAGGTGATCCCTAGTTTCAAAACCTCTTCTACACAGACAACAAATTTGGTCCAAATTCTGGATAAATTGGAGTCTATTCATTATTACCACCTTGTTCCTTACCACCAACCATAGTAGGAAAGCAGAACTTGGCCTGAGAATATTACACCAGATAACTTTGGGCCAAGGATCATCTTGATCAGAGTGATAGAGTCATTTCCTATAGATTTTGCTAGAAAAAAGTTTCAATAGAAGATTCTTTCCATAGAAAACAATCCTGTAAGTTAAGATCAGGAGGGTATGGAGGTCTTAGATGACCGATTGAATCAGGAAATTGTATCCATTCATTATGATTTATAAGACTAGCTACCTTAGCTTTGTGGTCACGATCTAAAAAAGTTGAAACAACAATGGGGTTAGAGGAAAGGGGACTATAGCCCGTCCAATTATCATGATATAGGAAAGCAGTTTGGCCATTTCCACTTTTACAAAAGACATTATTTGCTACTTCTTCCCTTTTTCTTAAGATTTAATTAAGGAACTAAGAATGAGATGGCCTTATAGGAAGGGACCATATGTTGTTCCCTTTCAAAAGGTAGCTATGGAGCCATTTCATCCATAATGAATACTTATCCTGGATCATTCTCCAAAGCCTTTTGATCAAAAAGATATTGTTTGCAACTCTTATAGAGGTGATCCCTAACCCACCCTTCACCTTTGGTTTACACAGATCAGCCCATTTAACCTTAGGAACCCCAGAACCTCCATTTGCTTTCCCCCATAAAAATCTATCATCATCTTCTCCACAGTTTTGACTAGCTTTTTTAACAAGGGGGAGTGAGTACTCCAGTAAAGATGAAGCGAACATAGAACATATTTAATAAGTTGAACCTTACCACCATAAGACAAAAATTTGTTTGTCCATTTGTGCAATTGCCTTTGAATTTTTTCAATAAGAGGAAGACAATCATTAAAGGATATTCTTTTGGTGGAAATAGGAAGACCTAGGTACTATAGAGGAAGATTGTTCCTATCCATACCAGTCAGAGAGGAAATAATGCCTTAGAGAGAGTCTATTGAAGTAGAGAGAACAACGTGACTTTTGTGGAAATTCACTTTAAGACCTAACATCTTGGAGAATTCTTTGAGAGTGTCCATTAGTAGTTTCACTGAATCTGGATGAGCTCTGGAGAAAAGAATAAGGTCATCTGCAAAATAGAGATGCGTGAGTGATAGTTTCCTGCACTTAGAGTGAAATTTGAATTTAAGATTGTGAGAGACTTTGGCCTTGATCATTAGCGAGAGCACTTCCATACATAAGATATTAAGTATAGGGACAAGGGATCCTCTTGTCTGATTCCTCTCTTTCCTTTGAAAATTCTAGAAGACGAGCCATTAATAAGCACACTGTAGGCTGTAGTTGTAACACAAGCCTTAATCCAATTAATAAAAGGATCTGGAAAATTGAATTCCTTAAGAACTTTGAATAGGAAGGGCCAACTAATGCAATCGAAAGCTTTGTTGAAATAAAATACGGCACAATTAGGGAATGAGTTCCTTCTGGTGTATCCTTTAAGAAGTTCCTCTGTAATAAGAATATTGTCCCCAATATCTTTATTTTTTATAAGAGCATTATGATTCTCACTGATAATGAGGTTGAATACTCCCTTCAGTTTGTTAGTAAGGATCTTAGCAATGATTTTGTAGAGAAAATTGGTGCATGCACTTGGTTTGAAATTGTCAAAAGTAGAAGGGCTAGGAGTTTTGGGGATTAAACAGAGAAAAGTTTTGTTAAACTCCTTTAGGAGCACTCCATTAGCAAAAAATTCATGAATAGCCTGTTTAACCATGAGTCCTATAAAGGACCATGTCTTTGGGAAGAAAAATCCATTGAGCTCATTTGATCCCGGAGCTTTCATCCCATTTATAGCAAATATCGTGGCATTGATCTCATCATCTGTAATGTCTTCCACTAATTTCCTGGCAGCTTAGGTGTGACTTTGTTAATGAAAAATTCTTAATGGGGTCCAGAAAGGAATCAGAATCCATATCTGAACCCAAAAGACCTCTATAAAATTTAACAGCTTCCTCCATGATGCTTGATTAATCATTAAGACTTCTTCCCTCTGTACTGATTATCGAGCATATTTTATTGACATTCCTTCCATCAGATAGGGAATTGAAAAAGAATTTAGAAGTTCTATCCCCTTCCCTGATCTGGTTAATCTGAGCCCTTTGATGGATAATCGAAAAGTGATCTTGGACTGCTCTTAAATAGAGGTCAAGTTCTAGCTTTTCCTTCGAAAGAAGGTCTGAATCATTAGGATTGTTAGAGAGTAAACTTTAAGTAGCAGCTAATCTTTTCTTAGCAATATCAATAGAAGCTTAAGTACTAGGAGAGTGAGAAACTTTCAGTATCTTCAACTCTGCTTTAATTGCTTTAAGTTTTTGGTAGCATATGAGTTACCTGGAACCCAAAACCTTAACTGATAATCCCTTCCTGATTGCATCATCAAATCCATCCACTTTAACAATATATTTATTAAATCTAAAGGGACGTGGGGTAGAGGACTTCCGAAATAGTCCCTCAACTAGAATATGGGAGTGATCAGAGAAGAGATGATCCATGAATAGAGCCTTATTATTAGTAAATTGGAGTAGCAGTTCTCCATTGACAAGAGCCCTATCCAATTTTTTTCTAATCAGCCAAGAATTCCTTTATTTATTAGACCAGGAGAAGAAATGACCTTCCATTTTGAGATCAGTTACCCCCATCTGTTCGACACAAAGTTTAAGATCTTCATTGTATCTCCTCATGCTACAATTCCCTTCTGCTTTAGTTCTGAAAATAGTGGTGTTAAAATCACTTGCAATCATCCAGGGGCTAGATATGGTGCTTTGAATGCCTTTTAGAGAGGTCCAAAGAGAGCTTTTTTGAAATGCAATATTGTAACCATAAACAAAGGAAGAGTAGATAATAGTTCCTTCCAAGATGAAGTGGATTTTAGGATGTATCAGTTAATCATTAAAAAGAACCTTCTCTACTTTGACATAATTAGAATTAAACCTTATAATTATTCTGCCATAGTGATGATATTGATGGTTGGATAAGGACCAATAAGAGCCAAAAATCTTTACCTTATTCATATTCTCATACTTAATTTTAGTTTCAAGCATAACTACAATAAGAGTCTTAATCCTCCTGACAAAATCCTCAAAGCTTTAAGCTTTTCCAAGCAGTTTATACCTCAAACATTCCATATTAGGGCTGCCATAACGATATATTTTTACCTTTGGCCCCTCTCCTCCTTCCACTCCTTTGACATCTTGAACTAGTCACTGTTTGTAAATTTTCAATCTCACTTCCTTTCGTCACCTTTCTATTGGAGGAACTGGTGTAAGAAGTAGCATCCTAATCAAGTAAAGAATCTGATTTACCCCCAGAGTGGTTAACATTAGCTAGAATTGCCTCATTATGTAGCTCACTCACCTTATCACCTGCTTGTATCTGTTCCGACACATTTGCTTCCTCCTAAACCTCTAATTTGTGCAGCCACCGCATGATCATATTCTGTTCCTCTTATATTGGATGGAGGTGATATGATTTTTTCTCCCACCCTTTGTACCGTGTCATCTAGTTCCAACTGAGGTACATTTAGGCAAGTAGGACCATCTTCAAGGCCCATTAGTTCCGCATAATTGCCTTTAGAGAAAACTTTTCCAATTGGTTTCCACACCTTCCCTTTCATAATAACCGAGAGTTTCCAACTATAAGAGACATATATCATGTCTTCTTGTAGGACATTGTCAATACCCAGCCGCATAATGGGAATGAAGCCTAGTAGCTCCTTGGATCTATCCATAATGACACAAAATTCGCGCATAGCCAACCCTCTTCCTCTTAGTAGTAGTTTCATCCATAAATAGAGGTTTACTAATGAAACTAGCCCAGGAACTAAGCTCTTGTGTAGTCCAATACTCTAATGGGATACCATGTAAATTAATCAATAGTGGAAAGTTATGCACCTTGATGTTTTCAAGCTTTATACCTAGCTGTCATTTTTTTAGGAATAGGGGTAGCTGAGCTACATGCCATGGACCTTCTCCTAGTATCCTGTTTTCTTCATCTTGGAAGGTAAATTTGAATAATACTAAATTGTCTTCAGTAAGAAAAATATCGATGATAGGGAAAGCAGGGCATTTTTCCATGAAGAAACCAACTAGGGAGGATCCCATATTCTAGCACCAATCCGTAGAGTCTCAATGTCCAGATGTACAACTGCCTTGTCATCAATAACTTTGTGTGGGTTATATTGAAAGGTAATATCAGATGGCTCAACCAAAACCTGTTTGCAGCTTTTGTTCCATAGGGTATTAGAAGGGGTAGGTCCAGAAAGGGGTTGTTTAAGCTACAGTGTAGTATTTGAGGAGAAAAGTGGAGGGTTTGAGGTGTTGGGGGAGGTTTGCATATTTAACTGAATTTTTTTGGGTTGAGTCTAGGATGGGGGGAGGGCTGTGTTTCAGCATGGATGGTAGGGGAAGAGGGCTTAAGTGAGGGTAATGGATGAAATTCATCAGTGGAATCAGTCAGCATTGGGTTTTGTTAATAGAAAAAAAGGAAAGAACTTCTTTTCAGAAAAGGAAAGAAGAGGTATGTAGGAGGAATTTGGGTAAGAATTTGATTGAATATAAGGGAAATTACTAGAGAGCCCTTATGATGGAATTACAAGAAGCCAAGAAACAGAGCTTCAATGTAGTATTTGGGGAGCCTCATCCCCTCCCCACACTCTATTCGTATTTTGTATCACTCCATCTTATCCATAAATGTGTGGATGAGATAAAATGAAATAAAGTAAATGAACATATAATTTGTTATGCACAGTAAAGTCCAACATACATAAAGCTATTATGTATATATGTAAATAGAACTTGACTTTTCATATAAAAACAAAAATCTAACGCAATCATCATAATTAATGCCTTTTGCATTAAAAAAAATTGATGCATACAATTAAGAACCAATGTGGTACAAATGTAATAATGTATAAAAAAAATTCATATTAGATCCTGTATCTCTGTTACTTAAAGAATAAGAAAGATTTATATCTCTTCCATAAGCATGAAAGGTGTAATTATGAATTGTGATGTTTAGCATTGAAATAAAATCGGTTTGGCCACCCTTAGAAGTTTCTATAGTGCAACAGATCATACCAGCTAGGTTCGCAATCAACGTCAAGAACATCATCGTTCGTCCTCTTGATTTGTTCATCCTACTGAATTTTTGTACATCTTTTCTTATTCCTTCTGCAAACTTTAGGTACCACCTTTCACTGTCCTTTTCCGTCTCTTCTCCTTTGTACCGTAGCTTGATGCAATACTTTCTTCTAGTTTCGATTGTAATATGGTTGATTCAATATTAGCCAATACACACTGCAAATTTAATGTAAATACATTGGACAATTTTTATGGGCATTTAATTTGATATTAAATAGGAACGTGAAATGAAAAGAAAAAGCAGAGTTGCCAACAAAGGATTTCCATAGTCACACAACAACAAAGCTATTTCATCTCTCTCATCCTATTCCCATTTTTTTTGTCCCCACCCGTCAAAAGAGAGAAGATAAAAAAAAAACACAAGATAAAATAAACAAGGACATGATAAGTGCCATGGCTACGTGTCCCTTCTAAGATCGACCACGACCACGCTCACGTTGTCGGTACTGTGCCTAGCCAGAGCTAGCTTCGTCAGCAACGTCGATGCGTCGGAGCACGCCCTGTCAGACCTGCCAACACCACCGCTTGCCGTCTCCCCAACCTCGTTCCCCGGCAGCCGGGCCACCGCCTGCCCCTTTCCTTTCAAACACATACGCGCCGCACCGCATGCCGTGTCGTTTGACACCACGTCCCAAAGCCCGTCGCTAGCCAGAATCAAGCAATCGTCTTCTAACGTTCGCTCCGTTATTGTCACCTCTGGCTCGCAGCTCACGAACGGTTTCAAATAGTTGTCTCCTGTATTAGTATTATTAGTGGCTAAGACAGAAACTTTTTAACAGGACACTATTCTCGAAATTGTTTCAACGCAAGGGAAATGCTTTCTATTAACGTAATGATGATCTATACCTATAGCTCTCGACATCGCGAGGACTCCAAGAACCCGCGGTCCGTCCCAATAGATAACTCGGCCTCCTGCGGCTTGGATCCGGTTCAATTCGTCTGGACGGTCCGGCTGTTAAAACCATCACCAGGAAAAAAAAAATAATAAGTAAAGAGCCTCCCTGATACTGGGAGTACAATGTATGTACATAAAAAATCAACGCTCATCTTTGCCGGCATTCTACTGTTTTGCTGTGTAGAAAATTAAACCGAAAAGAGAAGCAATCAGTCACACTGGAGATCATATCATCTGCCACTTTCAACATGCTGAAAAAAGCAACAATTAAGAGCGACTACCTACTAAGAATAATAACAAGTCTCTCCTATTTTTATCAAACACGCCGATACACACATTTAGGTGCATACTGCATCCATACTGAACAAAAGACCAAACCTTATGATCGGACGAGAGAGGGATTGCCTTGCCGCTCCGGCACATGACTGCACGGGAATCACCGCAATTGGCGACTATGATCTTGTCAGGCGTGACAATAGCAACGATGGCAGCAGATCCAACAGCGTCGCATTCTGGGGATTGCATCTCACACCGGCAATTGGCCCCGACCACCGCCTCGTTCCACGCCACCACCTCCTTGTCCATCCTCAAGAAGCTCTTCTCCATCGCGTTTTTCCACTCCATTGACAACTCTTCTTCGTTCTCGAGTTCCTCCTTTACGAGTTCGTGCAGCCTCTCTCTACACTTCATAGCCACCTAAAGAACACAGACTCCAAACATCAGCTTACATAGCGGTTACAACATTCGTAACTTCAAATGAGAAAAGTTTACATCTTTTGTTCATATGATATCAAAAAGACATCAAAGTTGATCAAACATCTTAATAGTATTACTACTAGTAGTAGTAGCAACGGCCGTAGTATAGTATCAGTCCGTACATGAGAACAGCCGTGGCCATCGTAGACACCGAAATAGTGTAATTGAGTAGTAGTTCCCATATCTCTAAGGCAGAAAGAAGGTTGAACCGCAACTGCATCCTCCATGTCTCTTCTCCTTCCACAAACTGAAGCTACACCGAACTTTGGGTATAATTCTTTATCATCAAATGAATTAGTCAAAATAGATGGACTTAAAGAGAGCTTGATAGACTGGCTCGCAGGTAATCCATTGGTATTGGCATTAGTATTATTATTATTATCGACCTTGAGGACCAGTCTTTTGCCTTCGCTATCTTCCAAAGCACAATTCTCGACGGCGTTCTCGCACTCCCGAGACAATGTGTTTGCCGAGTCAGCATAAGCTTCCCGCTTCTGCCGTTTACGGCCATCCTCCGTTTCGAGCGGGGGCGCTACCCCACTCACCATTTTGAACCGTCTGATCTCCATCCTCCTCCGCCTTGCAGCTCGCGAACTCCCCTCACACTCTGATGATCCCCCTCTCTCACTAATCAATCCACAGCATATCTCAGCCATCAACGACCAA
Organism: Erythroxylum rufum; assembly: GCA_027478365.1. NCBI lineage: Eukaryota > Viridiplantae > Streptophyta > Magnoliopsida > Malpighiales > Erythroxylaceae > Erythroxylum > Erythroxylum rufum. Next base: position 63,397,502 of record JANIHZ010000008.1, on the reverse strand, counting down.
ATTTTATCTGACAACCCAAAAGCTCAAAACTTTGAAAAATCATCCAGCTCGAGTGTGAGGAGTGCACACTAAAGAAGGCTCCTTTTGAGACGAAGAGACCAAGAGAAGGAGAGAGAAGCCATGAGAGATGAAGAGTATGTAATGTTCTGCAAGAGTACAACATAGGAAGCTGTCAGGAAGCAAAGTGTCTTTGCTTTGTTTCATTTTTTGATGAGAATCGTCATAAAACGGGCAGGCTGCCCGTCACCTTGGAGGGCAGGCAACCGGGCAGTTACTATTTGCGGCATGACGTACAGGCTCCTATTTCTATATCTGAGCATCTTCACCGTTTGATGATTCTCCCTAGCCTCAGCGTGGGACGCGTGTACCTTCATTTTTGGACAAAAGCTACATGACCCAATAGCATTTGAACACGCCCCCTTTTCATCTACTTACTTTCCTGACACGCATGTGGTTCTTCGTAAACCTGCTTTGAATGGGATACATATATACTTACATGTATATATAAAATTCAGTTAATAGTTTTATATCGTAAATGGAAGATGGTAACACGTGTCCTGATCGTGGGATACGAGGTTGAACGGAAGCGTTCGTCCTCTTTTCTCACTGTTTTTACTTTTCGACTTCATTTCTTTTTTCTTTGCAGCGGGACCGGGAGTCTTGTGGTGTGGCCCAATCAATTGCCATTACGTATAATTTAGTGACGACGACCTCATAGAGGAGAGGACCCACTCGTCCAAAGTACAAAAAAATCCCGTCACTGCCTCTCCTCACACCACGTCACGCCACGTATACGAATTCAAAAATTCTCGAGTCACCAAAAGTAACAACTTCAAAGTTTCCACCAAAGCCATCATTAATGTTTGCTTCCGTAATCCTTTTCCAAGATGTGTCTTTTCATTGTATAATTTTGTGGAAATACTAAATAGAGCATATAGTTGCCCTTTCATTATTTTAAGTTTCTTAGTATTCCATGCTTCGATTCATGGTAAAAACTAAAAAGGAAAGAGATATTTTAGAGAGTGGAGGCGGAGGGAATTGATTTGAGGTTGCTACCAACAAAATCACGCTCTGAACTGGGAAACTAGATTCTATTCTACACGTGGAGACGAGCAAGTGGGCAACGTGTAGACGTGACAGATAGGACGGTACGGTGAGTGGGGTCCACTAGTGAATAAACCCAGGCCATAGTGATTCCTCCACGTGTAAAGTATGGCTGGCAAGCAGTTGGGCTGTATATCCGGTGAGTGAAGTTGACAGAAAGCAGGAAGGAGGGGGTGGGTGGGGGCCACATTTAGTGCCACGTGCCACCCTAAAAGCAACAAGCACACGACACCAAACTTAATCCATGCCCATGGTTACTTTTTCTAACCAGAGTATGTTTGTTTGGTTAGGTGTTTAGGTTGAAAACGGTGCAAAGCGCTAGCACCATCCTTGGTTTTTGAAAACCGGACACGCCGAGATCTCGGATACGTGAAGACCGGACACGTGGTGGGGAGGGTGAGGAAAAAGTTATCATTAATGACTTAAAAAAAAAAGAAAAATTATTAGTTGATCTTGTTAACCAGGTAGGTCTTTGGTATAACGAGAGAAAAGACGTACGCGGGTGAAAGAGAAAGACACGTTGAATGAAATCGTCGGTGGAGGGGGGTTACGTGGTGGGCAACTCTTGGTGGTAAGTGAAGGTGGGGGAGGTGGAGGTGGGTTGATGCATGTTTGGCAAATTGCACCCTATCTTTGCGTGGGGAGGGCGGCTGCCGTTGCGTCCAGGCCGTCGCCCCAACTACATTTGGCGTTTCGCTGACACATAAACAAAACAAAAGAAAAGCCTGCGCCGGTACTTTGCCGTTAAACTAAAAAAAAAATTCACTTGGTTCTTTCCCAGAACATAGCTGGCAGCCTCAGCCGGTTTTGGAGTTCCCATGAATTAACGTTTCATGTGGCGGTGGTGAACTAGTTTGCAATACTTTTCTTTCTTCCAATCCCTTCTCTTCTCGTGCATTAAGTGATGAATTATACTATTCGTTTAATATCAAGAAAAAAAAGGGATCAGCAAATAAAGATAAACGTGGCGTAGGTTAATAAACGAAGGTGACATGACACCTGGCCGTGGTAATGACTCTATAACGACGTTAATATCTTTGGTAGTGGTGGTCGATTTATGTTTTATTCTTGATGAATAGTAGTATGCATGACATGGATTCAAACGTTTCATTAACGGAAAAAAAAATCAAGTACAATCTTGGAATATGTATATACATACACAAAGATAGCTTTTGGGTACATCTATGTATTGTTTTAATACGATCCATTTGTATGGTTTGGAAGCGTAAGAACTTAAGAAGCGGAAAAAGCATGATTCCTCTTTTAAGTTGTTTAATTAAATTGATGACGAGTTAGCGTTCAAAAGAAAGATAATGAGTTGATGACCGGTTGGCGTTGGAAAGATGGGCAATCACAATCAAAGATTCCAGGGAAAAGACACGTTCACCAACCGAGTTCTTCCTCATGCATGCACTTGGAGATCTAATCAATGATACCAAAATCTCCGCAACATAAGCTTTCACTGCTATACTATTTATTTGGATAATATTGTGTTCTTTTCCCAAATATTATTTTAGCTCCAAACATAAATTAACTCACTTATTAAGGTCAAAAATTATATCAAATGACTTTGGTAGGGAGCCCACAATAGAAAACAAAGATAATAAAAATATATAACTTGATTGACTTCGACACATAATAGCCTAAGTTGAAAATGAATACCAAATTTTAACATGAGCTGGTGGGTTTGGTGTTATAGGTACATAAGGGATACATTACATTATACTTTATTGTATTATGCATTCAGTATTTTGTCTTGACAAGGTTCCTAGAAGTGTTGAAGCTTAAGATGATGAACAAAGCAAGTTCTTCACCATAATTAACATCTCTTATAAAACTAACCCTGAGAGTACAAGCTTCAAGCTGTCGTTCGCATGGTAGACCAGTGTCAGGCTTTTAAAGTTAGTCAATAGCCTTTCTATTCAACCAGTGTAAGTGTCGTTCCACCCCGGCCCAACGTACCCTACCACAGACACAGGGGTCAAGGGGGCGTACGAAAACAGGCCTTGCTGTCTGGTGCAAGTCAATTGGACAAATGATTCATAACAAGCTATGGATTAATTGAGGTTCTGGCTCTGCTTTACATGTTTGGGTTATCATAAGTCTAATATATAGGTCACCTGAAACGCATTCTGAAAGTTTTGACATTGGCAACATAACTCATATTATTTAAAGCCTTCGGTTTCAACCTTGCCACTGTCTTATAATGAGCAGGTTTTAAATGTTGCCGTTTTTAAGATTAACTCGATACAGTCCCCGTTACATGTGAAGTATTCAAACTCTTCAACCGTATCTTTACCGTTAATTTTAATAGAATATCTGAAACGACAGTATGGGCAAACTTTCATCTTTAACAGGGTGTTTGGTTCATCTATTATTTTTCTAATTTTTCTTTTCTAAAAAAATAAAGTTCGCTCTATTAACACTAGTGTAAATAATTGCTCGTCCATTCTGTAAACCAATTTGGAAGACTGTCTGTCTTAAAGTTAATAATAGGAAAAGCAAACTCTGCATCTTCTTTGGCATGTCCAATTCAGATCTCTTATCCACGATTTCTAGTCTCTAGTTGGATCATGCTCCATTCAAGTATTTAAGAGTGCCAATTACTACTAAAAACCCATGATATGGTGCTCGTGTTCCCTTGTTAGAGCTAGTTAAAATAAATTCTTTTTTAATCACTACAACCAAGGTTTTAAAAATCGGTTGGACCGACTTAATCACTACAACCAAGGTTTTAAAAATTAGATCGGACCAATTGGTCCGACCAAAAAAGTTTGAACCGGCCGATGGTCCGGTTTAGTTTCACCTAATAACCTTTATCACTATAAAAAATGTTGTTTAGCAGTGAATATTATTAATGAAAAACCTAAATATTTTATCGACAAGACAATTTAGCAACGAAATTTAGCGACAGACAAAGGTGTCATAAAAAGGATCGTAGGTGATAATTTCTGACGAATAACAGAATGTCCATTAGTAAATTTACCGACGAACATTTTATGTAACCGTCGGTGAATATACCGACGGTTGTTTGTGCAGTCGATCATTGTTCATCGGTAGATTTACAGATGGTATTGGTTATTCCATCGGTAATTTTATTACAACATTATCGACGGTTATGTTTGTTCCGTCGGTGAGTATACCGACGGTTATTCTGCGGCAAATCCTATCAGTAAAGTTAGTGACAAACTGTCAATATTACCGACGGTTTGTTATTTTCAGTCGGTAAATATAATTGGTTTTACCGACGCACCTTTTTTTTCATCGGTAAATTTTAAAATTTTTTAATAAAAAATCCTGTTATTAAAATTTATTTGAAGATCTTATGGTTGATGTATAATTTAAACAGTTATAAATTAGCTATACATAATATTTTGATTTTTTTAGACATTGAATTTGTTTAAACAGAAAGTTGAATGAAGATATAAAGTTAAAATTATCTTAATTGATAATAAAAACATTAAATTGTACATAATAAGTATTTGTAATTCAAATGAA
>JANIHZ010000008.1:63375470-63389525 GCA_027478365.1 Erythroxylum rufum | reverse complement strand
ACCGATCCAACGGTGAACGACTTCCCAGATGTCGGAAATGTAGAACAGGTCGGGTGAAAAATCTCTCTTTTTGTGAATGATGAAGGAAGAACAAAATCTCACTCTTCTCTCACTCTTCTCTCACTCTTAGCAGTTGCTGAAAATTTTTTTAGTTTTTAATGACAATACAAAAATTAACCTAATGGGTTAAAAAGAAAAATGGGCTTTAACAAGTTTGTGGGTTTTACCACATAGGAGGGAACCCAAACCCAACACACATATCTTCATTCTTAGTTACCAAATGAACCTTAAATATAATTAACCAAACTAATTAACTTAATTATCATAATTAATTAAATATCAGGAAAATTTACCCAACATCCCAATAACCTCTTCCTACCACCTCGCAGTAATCCCACATTTCAGTGATGTCCACCGCGCCGCTGTCGACTCCAAGCAAGTTCAAGTTAGAAAAATCCCCATTATACTTCCACTCTTACAGTCGTCCTTTGAGGTTATATCCATCTTGTCATATTCATCTCATCTTCTTCATTTACCGTGTTTCTCAAACATCATCGATTGGTTGCTGCCACAACCTCCCCAACGGCTGGTGTTGGGAGAAGAAGTTGTTGAAGTCGACTAGCTCCAAAACGGAGCCTAGCATCACTATCCTCATTACAAACAAAGCCCAACATCACTGTCCTCATTACAGATGTTACCAACTTCAATGGAACACACACGCCCCTTGCCCTGAAACATCGTGGTAATGGGGTTCTCGATCTTGACAGTCTCAACAAATACTAGGCCACTAACCTCGAGAGAGCCTGTTGTTGGAATATTCTTGTGATCCATATGATGTCAAATTTAGTATGCTTGGCATGTTTTCAGCATAATATGTTTAATAAGACAAATAAGGATAGACTAATTTGGCCAACCATACCTTTAATGTTCTGCCTATAAATAGGCAGGAGATAAACAAAGAGAGTGTATCTCATTAGGGCATTTCCAACCAAGGCACCAAAATACTAAATTTGATATTTTGGTGCAAAAAAATCCACTCCAACCAAGGCACCAAAAGTACACACTAAAATGGTGCAATGAACAGTAACACACCAAATTTGGTGTGTTACTATTCATTATACCAAAAGTACAAAAAGACAACTTTATCCCTTTGTTTTTTAACATTTTCCTTTTATGTCATTTTCACAAATTGATTTATTTACATAATTTACTAAGTAATTAAATTTAACATATTTATTACTTTACATAAAATATATCATTACAAAGATCTCATTGACACATTTAAAACGAGACTAATATTGAATATAATATTAAATTTATTTTTAATATTTATTTATAATTCTTATTTATAAGTGTTATAAATTCATTAATAAAATATGTTAAGAATAAAAATTAAATTTGAAATAAAAGGTACCTAAATTTAAACCAATTTAAAAAATTAAAAACTCAACAAAAATATTTGAAATTACAACAATACTAAAATAAATTATAACTACAATCAAACTCGATATTATAATTAAACTAAAACAACAAAGGACTGGCGTGTATTATTGTATTAGCTTCGATTCTAATTTTTAAAACATTGGTAAATTATGAAATTGTTATCAGGAATTTTACGAAATCGATATGCTCAGGTACGGAATTTTTAGCATTCAATTTCATATTCTTTTCTAATTAAGAACTTTTTATATCGCCAGAGTGAGCTCATCAAAATAAATGGGTCATCAAGGTCTATGTGAATTGAATGGAAAGGACATTCCTGTTCAATAACTGGTTTTTTTTGGTTTTTTGGAAACGTTCAAATCAGTCACAATTTCTAATATTTATTCCTAGCGGTCATCATAGGTTACTGGTTATGCCTTTGTTCTAAGGTGAGTGGGAACTGACTATGCTTCGTGGTTGAAATTTCAATCAAACTAGAGAGACTTTTCCACACCCACCAAATTCTCATCTAAATTTCCACATTCACCACTCAAATCTGCATATTCCTACGACAATAAAACAATTAGTTATTGTCATCTTCAGTACATAATTCTTATATAAGGGTGGCCAGACTAGCTAGGACACTGCACAGCTCCTCCAATGGCTGCTCCAACAAATTCCAATGTCTCCCCCACCTGTTTCCTCTATGCATCTCTTCTTCTTGTCCTCTGCCCTTTCTTCACTCTGAAGAAGATTGATGCCCTTGAAAGGAATCTGAAGAATCTCCATTTTCACGAGCCTAAAGCTAGTTCCTTTGTACCATCTCCCGTCTGCAACCTGTAAACGATCTAGAAGGGGGTTGAATAGATCGTCTAAAATTTTTCGTAAAGTTCTACAAAAAATACGGAATTAATACACACGAAACAATTAATTTAAGTAAAGAGTATAGGGAAGAAAGGCAAACACTGTTTTTATAGAAGTTCGGTGCTAAGACCTACGTCCTCTACCTAAGCTCCCACTTAGAATTTGGCAAACCACTTTACTGTACACTTTTTAGTTTAGTGTGAACTTTTTACAACACACTTGATTTCCTGCTCAAGCTACACCTCACAATCTGATTTGACTTCTGGCACATATCCTACCTCTTGAATTCCGGCTCAAGCAACCTCACAATCCAATTTGTTTTCCAGGCATAAATCCTACCTCTTGAATTCCGGCTCAAGCAACCTCACAATCCGATTTGACTTCCCGGCACAAATCCTACCTCTTGAATTCTGGCTCAAGCAACCTCACAATCCGATTTGACTTTTGGCACAAATCCTACCGCAAGAGTGATTCTACTATAACCACTCAACTCACCAAGACAATGATTGAAATTGTAACTAACAATGCTCAGTATAGATGAATAGAATTGAATGTACTAAGACCAATAATATGAGTGATGATCAGTAAGCTTTTTGCTGTCAAACTTCTGTCTCATCAATCTCTTGATGTTCCTTTATTTATTTGCAGACTTGAGATGAATATAGCCGTTGTGGATCTCCTAACCGTTGCTTGATTTTCTTATGGACGTTGCTTAACTTTCTCCTTTCCATTTGTGAATGATTCGGATAAATCTTGTCCAGCTCTACCTGGAAGTCGACTAGTCGTGGTGTGTAAGTCGACTTGCAGCAACATACTTCATCTCCGCTCTGCGATAACTCGACTTATATAGTGTAAGTCGACTTGTGTGTAAAATGTAACTCGACTTGTAACACATCAGTTGACTTGTTTTAACCCCCATCTGATGATCCTTAATTCTTAGTCGATTTATGATATACTTGATCGACTTGTTGCTGCCTCCAATGGATACATTTAATCAAATCTTCCCATAATCTTCCTTTTTAATGTCTCAATCATGTTGAAGATTGTTTCCTTCTTGATTCCTCAATGATTTATAATGTCTTCTAGATTTCTTTCAATCCAAAACACCTGCAATAAATTTCTTAACCAATTCTATATATTTTATTATTATCAAAACATAAGTAGGATTAATTTGTCAACCACCATTGGTCTAACAGTAGATCTCAAAGTCTTCTATCAAGACGTCCTAAGATGATCTTAATCTGATATCCCATATGATAGTTATGCTAATTGCCCCAAGGTAGGTGCAATATGATTGAGGTCAAGACCCTGTTCGAGCCTTTCAGCTATAACTTTGTTATGGGATCTCCAAATGCGATAATTCTTGTCTCTAAATAAACTAAAGGCATAAAGCCACAAATTTTCGGAACAAGTCAAAATGAAATTCCAGTTTGGGGTTTCCCAAAAGCTATTTGGACACGAGACCCAACACGTATGGTATCAGAGTAAGAAGAGGAATCAATGATGGTTAAGGAGAGTTCATTGGAATAGGTTCAGTAATTATAATCAAGAGTTGGCTTTCAAAAATAAGAGAAGGGAGTTGTTTTGATGTTTGTCCTAGTCGGGGCATACCACCCTTGTGGGATATGCATTCAGATGTCACTTAGGACATTGGGCCTATGACTCACGAGGGCGGGGTGCCCAACATTATGAAACACCTTTGGGCTGAATACATAATATATGCAATTAAACCTCCACATAAAAGTGATCAGAATACAAACAATCAACTCTCATGACACTACCACCTTTGGGCGAATATATCACTTGAGTGACAACTTTCCTCCATCTAATGCCTTTATGAACATCTCAAAATGTTATGTAAGACCAACATCGTTGGGTAAGATAACCAAATATAAAATTAGAGACATCTTTAACATGGAAGCAGAACAATTTAATATACTGACTTGAAAGGCCATTTTGGTGACTACATTCTCATCAACACTTAAAAAGTCCACAAACACAAGGGATACATCTTTATATCATCCTCACATTCTTTATGGGAATATGTATGTGACAATGTAACATCAATAAATGCAAAACCTGAATGCACAGTCTCATTGTCACACACTCGTGTTGAAGACATTCTCAGAAAACTTCTTTTGAGACATTTGTGAAAGAAAAATCTCAGTAGAGTGACTATTGTGAATCATCGGACACTGAGCTTACCACCTGAGACATAAGAACCTCATGTATCTCCCTTATGGCAAGTTTGTTATACAAAAATTTACTCAAAAATTGCTTCAGAATGTCTTAATTCCTTTCCCAAGTGACTATCATGCAATGCCAAACATTGAACAGAAGACCCGAGATACAAACACTTGAAGTATCTCCCTCAGAATACCTTAATTCCTTTTCTGAAGTTAAACTTTAATTTATTACTATTGTAATAAATCCATAAAAATGGAAAAATTCACTTTATAAATTTTCCAGACTCGAAAACTAACCCAGAACACCTCGGGGCACCCTTATGGGAAATCTGAAAATTTTGTGGTTTTTCTAATTACTGTAGAAATTCCGTACGGTTGACGTCAGCACACTATAGCATTGACATCATCCGCTGATGTTTGCAGAAAAGGCGCGTGCATAACATGCCCTAGATGCATGGTTAACGCACGCGCTAACATATGGCACGACACTATCCACCCTCGTGTTGACTCGTATCTGGCGCATGCATACTGAAAACTAACTTGTATGGGGATATGCCTATTGGATTTTTGTAAGCAATCTGGTATGCCCACAAGGCATCATCTAATCGTAAGCTCCAATCTTTTTTGTTCAGATTCACCATTTTTTCCAGTATGGACTTAATCTCCCTATTGCACACTTCAGTTTGTCCACTTGTCTGTGGATGATAGGCTGTAGAAACCCAGTGTGTGACACCACATCTCTTCATTAAAGCCTAAAAATCTTCTTGCAAAAATGGTTCCCTCGATCGCTAATAATAGCTAGAGGTATTCCGAATCTGACAAAAAGGTTAGATTTAACAAAATCTATAACAGTTTTAGCATCGTCGGACAAAGTAGCGTTAGCTTCAACCCGTTTCGAAACGTAATCCATAACAAGCAAAATATAATTCTTACCAAAGGAAGAAGGGAAAAGACCCATAAATAGGGATGGAAATAGGTTTTGAACTCAATTAATATCTGCACCACTCGACCCGAAAAATGGACATGGAGGCTAAAAATGGATTTTAAATAGATGCTAAAAATTAGATGTGGATATGGATCTGGATATAGGTCTAGTGATAACCCGAATTGATAAATACCCATACTCGGCCCATTTTTATTAAATTTAATTTTCTATTTTTTTGAATATTTATGGTTAAATATAATAAAATATTAATATTTTCTGAGAAGAAACAGCTTTAAAATCCCTACTTTATTCTTTAGTCCTCACCTTTTTCATCATATTTTATTTTCTTATAGGATGATAATAATGCAAATGATATGGAGATGAAGTTTTGAATGTTGTGCAGTTCACACAAAGGCAATTTGAAACTTTGGATATTTCTGTCTTTGTTCCAGTTCTTGATTGTGAAAAATATATGTTGTTTTTGCAATAGACATTATAATTTTTATTATTCCAATTTTATGATTTTTAAGACATACAAAACAAAATCTTGACTTAATATTAATAAAGTAATTTTAATTTGGAGTGTTCGCAAAAATCTACTCTTTATATTTTCTATTTAAAAGTTATATTTTCTATTTAAAAGTTATATTTTTATGTGCTATATAACCCGATGGATATCCAAAAACTCGAACAATCCAATGGATTTGGATATGGGTAGTAAATCGTAAAAACCAATAGATTTTAAATGGATAATGGATTGAGTCATAAACAATGGATATGGATATGGGTTGAGTAATACCCGAACTGAACCTATCCATTACCATCCCTACCCATAAAGTCTATTCCCCAGATATAAAAAATCTCACATACCAGGATGTTAGTAAGTGGCATTTGATCTCTCGATCCCATTCTTTGACAACAATCATAAGACTTGCAAAACATGTAGGAATCATAAACTAGCTTAAGCCAAAATAATCCACATTTAAGAATTTTTCGAGTTGTTCTTGTAGAACCAAAGTGTCCCCAACACACAGATGAATGGAAAAAATTTAATATGGAAGGAATTTCATCATCTGTAACACATCTTCTAAAAATCTGATCAGCACAAAATTTCCAAAGATAAGGTTCATCCCAAATGTAATATTTAACATCTCGTTTAATTTTATCTTTTTCAGCTTTAGATAAATCACTAGGTAAAGACTTAGTCACCAGAAAGTTTACTATGTTAGCATACCATGGAATTACCTATTAAATTGCGAAGAGACTTTCATCCGAAAATTTGTCTTGGAGAATATCAGATGCATTAGTTGGAATGATCCTGCTGATATGATCAACCACCAAATTTTCAACTCCTTGCTTATTACATATTTCCAAATCGAATTCTTTGAGAAGTAAGATCCATCGAATCAGACTCGACTTTGCTCCTTTCTTATTCACCAAATATTTTAGAGCTGTATAGTCAGAATAAATGATCACCTTCGTGTCTAATAAGTAGGACCAAAATTTCTCTAACACAAAAAATATAGCCAAAAACTCTTTCTCTGTCATGGAATAATTCTTTTGAGCATTGTTAAGTGTCATGGAAGCATAATAAATGACATGAGGTACCTTGTCCACTTTTTGGCCTAGCACTACTCCAACTGCATAATCCGAAGCATTGCACATTAGCTCGAATGGAATGTCCAATTTCGGTATTTGAATAATCGGAGCTGTTGTAAGTTGTTCCTTGAGTTCATCAAATGCAATCTTGCATGGCTCATCAAAATCAAACTTCATATCTTTTTGGAGTAGTCTACATATGGGTTGCGCAATCTTTGGAAAATCTTTGATAAATCACTGATAGAATCCTGCATGACTAAGAAAAGAGTGAACTTTCCGCACAGTCGCGGGGTTAGATAAAGATTAAATAATATCTATCTTAGCCTTATCGACTTCAATTCCCTTAGAAGTGACTATATGACCCAAAATTATGCCTTTATCAACCATGAAATTACACTTTTCATAATTTAAAACCAAATTCGTCTCAATGCAACATTTAAGCACTTTTTCAAGATTGATAATGCATGTTTCAAAAAACTCTCCATAAACCGTGAAATCATCCGTAAAAGCTTTCATATAATTCTCCACAAGGTTAGAGAAAATACTTACCATACACCTTTGTAATGTCACTGGTGCGTTACATAAACCAAATGGATTCTTCGGTAAGCAAAGGTGTCGAATGGACATGTGAAAGTTGTTTTCTCTTGGTCATTAGATGCAACCAAAACCTAGTGATACCCTAAATAACCATCTAAATAACAATAGTGAGATTTACCTATAAGTCTTTCAAGCATTTGATCAATAAATGGAAGCAAAAAATGATCTTTTCTAGTAACCAAATTTAGCTTCCTAGAATCTATGCAAACTTTCCACCAATTTTGAAAACGAGTAGGTATTAACTCACCTTCACTATTTTCTATCACAGTTACCCCAATTTTCTTTGAAACTACCTAGATCGGACTTATCTAGTTGCTATTTGAAATTGGATAAATGATTCCAGCTTTAAGAAGCTTCAAGATTTCCTTTTTCACTACTTCCATCATGGGTGGGTTTAAACGACTTTGGGGTTACCTCACCTCCTTGGCTTCATCATCCATCAATATTCAATGCATACAAATGGTGGGACTAATAGCCTTTAAATCTGCCACTGTCCAACCGAAAGCCTCCTTATGCTCCCTTAGCACTTGAATCAATTGATTTTCTTGCAAAAGAGTAAGTTTATTAGAAATTATAATAGGTAATGTGTCTTGCTCACCCAAAAAAATGTATTTTAAATGTCTAGGAAAACTCATCATCTCCAATATTGGTGGCTGGATCAAAGATGGCAGGAGCTTGGAGTTATTGCATGATAGCTCCACATACGACAAGTCCTTCAACTGATTGGATTTCTCCAATTGACAAAATAACACCTCCAATTCCTTGTTAGGTAGTAACGATTCCTTGATGGCTTGCCACTGTGATGCATCTCCCATCTTCAATATTGTTTCAAGTTCATCTCTTCCACTCAATAATGAAGTTTCCTGCACCTATGTGCCAATAAAATCCACAAAAACAGTAGGTTGTTCATCATTCGAAAATTTCATGGCATTGTATCTATTGAATTTAATTAATTCACCATAAAATTCCATAGTCAATGACCCATCATGAACATCAATTTTTGTTCTAGTAGTTTTTAAGAATGGCCTTCTAAATAAAATCAGGGTTGAAGAAGATACATCATCACTCCCGATCTGCAAAATATAAAAATCAGCTGGAAAAACATATCCCCCATTTGAACTAAAATGTCCTCTAACATGTCCTTTGGATAAGCATTTGAATGATTCCCTAATTGAATCACTACATTAGTTTCCTTGAGAGGTCCCACGTTTAAAGACTTATAAACATCATAAGGCATGACATTGATGGATGCACCAAAATCTAACATAGCCTTTTCAATTCTCAAATCACCAATTTGACATGGGATAGTGAACATACCTGGGTCTTGACACTTAGGTGGAAGTTTTTTCTTTGGCAAAATGGCTGAGGCATTCTCCCCCAATTGCACTTTCTTACCAAATTTCAATTTCCGTTTTGAAGTGCAAAGTTCCTTAAGGAATTTCGCATAACATGGGATTTGTTTTATTACATCAAGTAAAGGGATATTTACCTAGACTTTCCTGAAAGTCTTCGATATTTCCTTCTCTTCCTCCTCCTTCCTTGCCTTGGTGAATCGACTAGGAAAAGGGGGCTGCACAACCAGATTCTGCAGACCTATCTGCGTCTTTTCTGGCTGATTAGGTGCCTCCTTCATTGCTTCTTCTTTGAATTCTCTTTTGGATGTTTTTGGGGGTGGTTCCTTCAATTCCTTACCACTCCGCAACATGATAACTTTAGCACTTTGTTTGGGGTTGATTTCTGGTGGAGCTAGAAAATTTCCAAAACATTATGCCTCTAATCGATTAATGGCAGTTGCCATTTGGCTCACTTGATTTTTCAAGATTTCGGATACTAGCTTGAGTATCTTGCTGAAATGTCAAGATGTTAGTGGCCAAAGATTGAACTATATCTTCCAAGGAAGACTTACCTTTGAAATTGAATGTCATTTGTTGATGTTGTCTAGGTACATATGGCTATCTAAATTGCTAGAAACTTATAGTAGATTACTGTCCTTGAGAGTTCCCATAATGCAAATTCGGATGATCGTGCCAACCTGAATTGTAGGTGTTGGAGAATGGGTCATATTTTCTCTGATTTGGTCCAGCAAACCCCCCACGACATTTACTTGTTCTACGTTTTCTTCCTGCAAAACTGGACATGCGTCAGTGGAGTGTCCTAATATCAAACATATTCTACATACCTTTGCTTCTTCTTTCTTTGTAACCACAATTTATTGCACCAAAGATGTAAGGTCATCCAATCTTTTCTCGAATGCTTTTACTTTCACCTCATTTACGTGTTTTGAACTATACTTAGCACGTATCCCGAATTGTTGTGTATTAGAATCCATATTTGCTATCAAACCCCTTGCGGTTGTCAGTGTTTCGTCAACTAAAGCTCCACCGCTTGCAGCATCAATCATACTCCTATCTGTGAGCAAAAGACCTTCATAGAAGTATTGAATCAACATCTTTCAGTTATTTGGTGATGAGGACAGCTAGTACAAAGTTTTTTGAATCTTTCCCAATATTTGTAAAGTGTCTCCCCCATGTGTTGTTGAATGCCACAAATTTTCTTTCGAATGTTGGTAGCTCTTGATGCTGGAAAGTATTTCTCAAAGAATAGTCTCTTCATTTCAGCCCATGTTTGCACATTTTCACCAGCTGAATAGTACAACCAATCTTGAGCATCATCTTTGAGAGAAAATAGGAAAGCTTTTAGTTTTATTTGCTCTTCCGTCACATTTGTTGGCTTCATACCTGTACAACCCACGTCAAACTCCTTTAAATGTTTGTAAGGATCCTCTCCCAGTAGACCTTTGAAAATCAGTAATAAATGGATCAACCCAAATTTCAATTCAAAAGTGTTGTTGTCCCCTAAATTTGGAAAGTTGATGCAGTGGGGCTGTTGAGCATTCATGGGCACGACTAGTTCACGAAGAGTGCGATTTGTAGCCATGCTTTCCCTTTTTTGCACTTGTTATTGTTGTTGTTTTGTTTGTTTTTTTAACCTTTTAGCTGTCTTCTCGATCTCTGAATCAAATAGTAGTTAAATTGTCTTGTCTACTCGTGTAACATACATATACCGTCAAGAAATTCCCCTACAACAACACCAAAATTTGATACTACTATCACCTGCAACCAAATTAATACCAACTCTAGCAATGAAAAATGTAGTTAGTGAAGAGTTGTGATCATAACCACGAGGAATTTTAATAGTAAAGGTTATATGAGTTTAAAACTAAACAAAATTGGGAGGTTTAATTCACGTAAATTTAAGAAATTTAAAATGCCATAAACAAAAAATTAACAGAAATAATCAAATTGTTCAGTAAACAAACCTTGGTTTTGGGTCACCTACGTTATCAAACTAATATGGATCCTCAATATAAAATTAGGCTCATTAACAAACATTCATTAGGTAATGTTTTCTCTTAAGATTAAATGAATAGAAACATGTATTCTAAACATTCATATTAGTCAACAGCTTAGATACGATCTTAAGTTTAATTGATTAATAGCTTTAAGAACTAAGAAACCAATGAACAAAACAACACACGTATAATATGCAGTTAATTAGGTTAAACATCTTCTTAGAATTTCCAAACACTAACATAAAGATGGTAATCTTAATTACCACTTTGAATTAGCAAAACTGAACATCAAATCCTACTAATTTGGCTATAAATTAAACAAATCAATTCTTAGTTACGCACCCTAGAAATCAAGCAATTCAATCATGAAAAGTAATTCAGAAGACACTTAATATTCATCAATGAAATAAACTTCTTTTAGAAATCTCACACATACTAGATGATAATGTGGTTCCCTTCAACCAAGAAGAACGATTTAGGTACTAATAACAAAAGTAAAAACCAACAGAAGTCCATTCCTGGTCCTTTTCTAGAAAAATACGAAAAGTACTAAAAACTATAAACTATTGCAAGAACATAAAAAAAACTCCCAATGTGCACAATGAACGTGTTTTTTTTATGATTTTTAATGGCCTCCCTCTTCCCTCCTGTCGTAATCTTCAGCAGATACACTCTTTCCATATTCAGGTCGCAGATCCCCATCAGTAAGGCAACAACTTAATTCCTAAAATCATGAAGATCTTAGCTGGATCGAATATGATTGCAAATCAGATTCTGCAGATAATCTTTTTCCTTGTACATGCCCACACTTAGTCAATTATTTTTCTACCAGCTGGGAATTCGAATTGTCTTTACTTTCCTTGCATCTTTTTGATCCAATTTCATCTTTCATGTGTTGAAAATCATCTGAGAACAATTGAGGAACAAGTTCATTAATTTTGAATAATAATTTCAACACATTAAAGAGATTTATATCCAAAATCAGCACAAAAATGATAATTTAACAGTACAAACCATCAACTCTCATGACACTACCACCTTTGGACGAATAGATCACTTGAGCGAGAACTTTCCTCCATCTAATGCCTTTATGCACATCTCAAAATGTTATGTAAGGCCAACACCTTTAGGCAAAATAACCAAACATAAAATTAGAGACGTCGCCTAGCATGCAAGCAGAACAATTCAAAATACTGACTTGAAAGGTGACTTTGGTGACTACATTCTCATCAACACTCAAAAAGTCCACAAATACAAGGGATACATCTTTATTTCATCCTCACATTCTTTATGGGCATATGGTATGTGACAATGTAACATCAATAAATGCAAAATCTGAATGCACAGTCTCATTGTTACACACTCGTGCTGAAGACATTCTCAGAAAATTTCATTTGAGACTTTTGTAAAAGAAAAATCTCAATAGAGTGACTATCGTACATCACCGGATACTGAATCGACCACCAGAGACACAAGAACTTTATGTATCTCCCTTATAGCAAGTTCGTTGCACAAAAATTCACTTAAAAATGGCTTCAGAATATCTTAATTCCTTTTCCTGAGTGACTATCATGGAATCTTGAACACTGAATATGAGACTCAAAATGCAAAAACTTGAAGTATCTCTCTCATGTGATGTCCGAAGCATAAAAATTCACTTGAAATCGAATTCAGAATACCTTAATTCTGGAGTTAAACTTTAACTTATTACTAATGTAATAAATCGATAAAAATGGAAATTTTCACTTTATAAATTTCTCGGACACGGAAACTAACCTAAAACATCCCGAGGCACCCTTATGAAAAGTTTGAAAATTTTGTGTTTTTTTAATTACTGTAGAAATTCCGTACGGTTGACGTAAGCCTTGCATTAGCTCACTATAATGTTGACATCATCCGCTACGCTTGTGATGACGTCAGCTATGAGTGGGAAGTGTGGTGTGTGCAACGCGCCTCAACAGTGAACGTTGCGTGCGCTTATCCGATGGCTTGTGCAACGTGGCACGACACTATCCTTCCTCATGTCGGTTCATGTCTGGCGCGTGTGTACTGCCTTTCGGGGCAGTACTGTGCACCTTTAGCAAGTTTTGGGCCAATTTTTTATGCTCCTAGGCTCGTTTTCACCCTATTTCTTAAGGCTAAACACATGTATACTACTTTCTTGCAATAAAAAGTAAGAAAAAACCAAGAAACAAAAGTTAAACCTCTAAAAACATTATGAAGAGAAAACTGAAAAATCTTTGTTTTTAACCACCCGATCACATCACCGCTTTGATACCACGTGTAATACGTAACGGTACCTTAGCTACATGTCTCGGATCAAACGTAAAAGGGAAAGAAATGAAGAAATGTGAAAAATACCTTATTTCGGCCTTCGTAACTTCAAACGACCTTTCTGAAGCCGAAACGAACACAAATCTACCATCGTCTTCACGGGAACTGCTTAACAGGACGCGGGTAATATCTTTCTGTAGTTTTCTCAAAACGTAAGCTCTCTTAACGAGTCAGAGAATCCTTATGCTTATGATTGATATGAGCAATGTTGCGGTCTAAACATAACAATATAAATTAAATTCTATCTAGACCAATTAAAGGCAAGTGCACCCCATCGACAAGTAATATAAATCGGTAAGAACCGGATATCGTACCCAAAGGAAAATTTTCCAACATGTAAGACAAATAAATTAAACGATGAAAAATTACTCAAACGCTCAAGAATCGATTGATTTGAAAATAAAATAAAATAAGTAAATCAAGAAAATATGACAATTGCAAGGTATGAATTAAAATGACTAAATTTAATCAAATGATAAAAATCGGTTAAGGTATCAGATTTCAGTTGGATTAGACACTAAAATAAAATTATAACGGTGGATTGATTTAGGAAATACTTCACTTAAGCAAGTCAAACCCAAAGTTCATGGTGTTCCCTTCTCTTCTAAGTCTGAGTCACTACTTAGTCCATAGATAATTCGGAATAAAAGGCGTTAAATACAAGAAGCCTAAAATTAAGTTCGTTAATTTTAGGTATCTTCACACAAGATCCTAAGGTTGGTCTACACTTTAGTCTCAAGTATGTCGCTTGATTAATTTTTCGACAAATTAAATCC
>JANIHZ010000008.1:63332621-63361194 GCA_027478365.1 Erythroxylum rufum | reverse complement strand
AAATTTGATTTTTTTAATATGATGTGTAGTCATAAACTGTTAAAGTCAAAGTTTGTGAATTTATAATTATAAATAAGAAAGTTTGTTTGTTATTAAACATTTGAGAAAATCATCGCCAAAAGTCACCCGTTCGCGACGATTATAGTTTAAGCCACTTGCAACGATTTCCAAAGCACGTCGCCAAAGGCTTACCATTTGGCTCTCACATTTAGCTGTGATTTTAAAATCGTCACCGAAAAAAATGTAAGGTCCTTTTTATTGTAGTGTACATTCAACAGCAAATTTAACCATCCGAAAGAGAAGCATTCTAACGTTTGAAAATCTACAAAATACAAATCTATAAGAACGTATTTTCCATAACAGCTGTGATTGGAATCTAGAATTAGACTTCATCGATGTGCCAATCAAAATAACCATAAGTTCCTGAGAACAAACAAAAACCAAGTGGACAGCTCGCTACATTTGGTTTTGATGAAGTCCTATTCAAACCAGGATTTTGTTGTCGCTTAATAATTAATTGGATATCACGTAATGACAAGCACAAAATTCCAAATTGGAAGTATACCTTGTGTTGGCGTTTTTAGAGATTTTTTAGTGTTGAAAAGGAAAACTAAGGCAACAAGTAGTTGAATACGTTGCTTCAACACTCAGTCTCTTTAATGGAAAGATATATAGTTTTCAAATAGTCAGTAATTTCTCCAATTTTTCTATACTTGCCGTAGGGTAAGATAATGATCTTAAAAGAAAATTTTGTCATTAATAACCCTTCCAATGCTCTAAAAGACAAATAAACCCTATCACATGTTATACATAGATACATGTACATCTTCGAAGCCGGGGCGGAGCCAGACGTTTATATTACTGGGGACAAAATTCTTGAACCATATGTAAGAGACGGAAAGGAAAAAAACAAGAGGGAGAGGATGAGGAGTTTTGTCAATTTTTGTCATAATAATAAAAATAAAGTGGTACCTTATTAAAAATTCAAGCGTATAGGATATAAGGGTGGCTCGACTTTGCTGCAAAGGGATTTTAATTTTAGACTATAAGAGCAAAAGTTATTTGATGTGTAAATATTTAATAACTAGATATTGCTTTCATATTTCATAACATCAAAATCAAATGTTCGTATATAATCATATTATAAAGTGGGAGTATTTAGATGTACTAAGCACATTAACCATTCCATGGGAATATTGAAAGTGAGTCTTGTAGACAAAGAAGGATCTTGCATGCGTTGCAAATTTATCCAGAAATTGAGCAGAGGTGTGATCAGATCGCCCAATTAAGGGCTAAAAGGTTGCTTCTCTACTTTGCTTAAGCCTTATTTGTATTACACATGCACACACACACATAAATGATGAAAAATGAAAGAGGTTTTGACATTTAATCATGCTGTAATCCAACACTAAGGTTTCCTGTCGACTGTTCTGGTGTAACATGATCTATAAGATAAATCACACTCCTATACTTGCCAAGAAGATCCAAACTAAATTCCCTTTCTTTTTTCTTTTTTTCCTTCTTTTGGTCTAAGTAGATCAGAACAAAAATATGGTACTAATTTGGTGATGCACGAAACAACTAGACAGGCATCTGCAACTAAGGGAGGTTAATTACTAAGAACCAAAAAACTAAAGCATATTTTTCTCCATCATCTTAGCAAATACAGCCAAATTCCAGCGTAAACATCACATAAGTAGAGAAAAGCTACCAGTCCAAAATATTTATATTTTAGTTTTAGTAATTAATTGGTCACTCTAAATGTTTAAATTGTTAAGCTTTTCCTACAATTCTAATATTCAACAGTAGCAGAAAATTTGTCATCCATGGAAGACGAAATCCCTAGTCGTGTTTAGTGTTTTTTCTTCTTTGAGTTTGTACTACAGATGCTCAAATCGATCCTGTTTCTCCTCGAACTAAAGTTCCGGCTTACAACATTAATTGTATTCTTCTCTCTCTAAATGAATTTCAAACCTTCTCAAAACACGGTATTAGGAAAGCAAATACTTATTTTGGTTTGAGGTAAAAGTTTATTAAGACTGGCAGTCGCGTCAACTTTAACATTAACCCGTATATGTTTATTAATGTTTCCCAACTGCTATGTTATGTTATTGTTGTCTGTTCAATAGCGAAGGTGATGGTGACGGATTACACGCATTGCCTTGACTGACCGTAATTAGATGTGCAAAAAAACACAATACTACGATTTCTGAAAAGCTCGTTTTTAGTATACTAATATGCTTTATAAGTTGAATAATAAAATTAACAATTTAAGGTCGGCGACAGCTAGGAAACACTGTAAAAGGCTACTGTAGATCGAGGCGTTTTATGCTTTATTAGCAGGACGGCCGAGTATTACAGTAAAGAAACATTCAAAGGATTATGTTGGAATTTGACGCCAAAAAGACATGATAGATAGTGGTGGGTGTACGATGATGTCACGTATGTTGGAACTTCTGCTAGATGGACATCGGAGAAAAATGGATTACCAGTAAAACATATTGTAAGTTATACACTTGAATGTTAGTTTTTAGAAGATTACAGATTTTTACATCAGTTGTTCTTAAGAAAAAGAGAGAATTTGCTAAGCAGTTAAGGTGACATAGAGAGTAAAGAATTAGAAATGAGACAGAAAACAAAACTGTTCTGAACCTCTAAGCCTACAAATATGATTGGAAGGGAAAGGAAAAGTAAATGATAACGATGATGATAGAAAATTTGGACTGAGGCTCCAGTACTTTCAACCCAATGCCGAGAAGATATCAACTTCATGAGAACAGAATCAGCATTGATACCATTAGTCATTGTTGTTGATTTTGTACATCAATTACAGATCTTATCCATCGTGACATTACCAATGGAATAATATGTATATTCCAAAGTTATTGATAAAGATCTCCTCGCCATCAAGTATGATAATAAGTAGTGACTTAATCTATTTATGCAATCTCCGGTAATGAAATGATGTTATCGAACTTTTCAAAATCAGAAGATATTTTAGTAACGCCTTAATTTTAGATTGGTTTAATAATAACTCTAATTTAAGTTTAATCATAAATTTAAAAATACTTAGAAAATTAATTGTAGTTCTTTTATAGGCTTATAAAGAATTTTATAATATTTTTCATTAAATTTTGGGTACCCTCGTCAAAGCTTAATCTACAAAATAGAATCTCCCTCCTGTTTTAATGTCAATGTAAAACCGAATTAAAAGCCATTCAATAATTGCGATTATGGTGTTGACATTACTTTTTGTCATTGTTCTCCCGACATAATATATAATACTTAATACTAGTATAATTAGATAAGCAAAGGGTTTGCAATCCCAACTAAGATCGATTCAAGATTATGAGATGATAAAAAGAGTTATTGCACAAAAAATAATCCTGAGTAATTTCCTCAAAGAAATGGTGTAATGAAAACAATTCTTATTTGACAATTTATTTAGGGAATAGTCACTTTAAAATGAATTATCGTGAATAACATTAATTTAATTTAATTATTAATTTCTTTTGTGAATATAAATATTATGGCAAAAATCAAATTTAATTTTTCTTTAGTAAAAGGAAGTTGAAAATCATTATAAATCTACTAGATTTCGGACTCCATAACCATAAATTCTAATGTAAATGAGTGACACTACTATGATAAGTAATTCTAATTCAAGTATATGAAGCGATTTAGATTCGAAAAAAGTTAGATTGATTAATTGTATTTTTATAAATTTATAGAAACTTTCACCTCTCTTGTCTTTTCTAATATGAGATTCTAATTTCTATTGCTTATGTAAGATTTCATAATTCTAACTTGGGTATATACTAAAATTTCTTTAGAATGCAAATATATAATGAATTTATTGTAAACAGTCTCTTTATTAGTTAGGAGAAAAATTGCATACTACTAGACTTCTCTAGACTTGGTGTATTAGAGAGACTTTGACTAGGTTACATACTACTGGACTTCTCAAGACTCGACATATTAGCGGGACATTCACTAGGTCGTTGTTGTTGTATATTCATAAGAAAAATCAAGTATACTTTTATAGTTATTTATATGAAACAATAGGTGATAAGATAATAATGTGTTTGAAGAAAAAACATAGCTCACATTTAATTATTATAAATATTTTATTCAAATAGTTATTGTTGTTATTATCATAGTTGTAGCCACAAACTTAACTTGTTGCTTTCTTCAATTATTTTGTATCAAATTGAAAACAATGTATTTTATTTGGCATTACTTTTTTAAAAAACAAATTTTTATTTAATTATATTTAGTTTTATTTTGCTAATTGATCAAATTTAATCTATTTATAATATGCTCTTATTACTAACCTTTTAATTTTTCAATATTTTAATTTTGAAGAAAAATTGACTCTAAAAAATAATTTGTATTAAAATACTATGTTATTTTCATAATTTTGTAATATATAATAGAATGCATATATGGCTTATTTTACTAATGTTCATCATTAATATTAACCATTTTATGTCTTAACAGAATTTTGCTTCTAAAACTATATATTTTATCTTTCCCAATAATAAAAGCAAGAAACAAAAAGGTCCTTCCGTTCAAATTTTATACTACCTACTTTCTTCTTGTCCCCTCTTTTTTTTTAGTATCTATAAAGATCTTTGTTTGAGCATGTATAAGAAATATAGCGTTAATGTAATATGTTTACTTAATTGACTATGTTGGGATAATAACCCAAGCCTCCAAGACTTCTACTCTATGTAGATTCCTACTTTGTGTAGGTTTTCTTTCTTTATGTCACATTAAAAATTAGTTTTGCTATTTGGAAGGTCTAGATGCAAGTCGTTCTCACATAACATAGATTGAAGAAAGCTTTATCTAGCAAGACAAAGAAACCTGTCATATGTTAGACAAGGATTGGGAAGAATTGGATGAAAAATCCTTGTCCACTATTCAGTTATGCTTGACACGTGAAATGCTCCAAGAAGTAGTCCATGAGACAACTGCTGTAGGACTTTGGTTGAAATTGGAGTTCCTTTACATGACGAAGAGTCTGACCAACAAACTTCATCTTAAAGAACGTCTCTTTATGCTCAAGATGTTCAAAGGTACACCCGTACCATCTCATCTTGACAAATTTAATTCCATTATTATTGATTTAGAAAATCTTGATGTTAAAATTGATGAGGATCAAACAATGTTCTTTGTTATTTCACTACATCATTTGTATAAGCACTTTATAGAAATCACGATTTATGGTAACCGCGAAACTTTCTCTTTTGAAGAAGTTAAATTTGCTTTGCTGTCTAAAGAAAAGTTTGATGCTTACATTGCGAAGAAGGTTGAGGGTTTACCAGTTAAAGGTGAAACTTTTAAAAAGGGAGAGAGCATTAAGAGCTATAAGAAGTCTAGATCTAAGTCTAGAGGTAGAGATGCCAATATTACATGTAAATATTACAAGAAAATCGAACACAAGGTCTCAAACTATTATAAATTGAAAATTAAACTTGAAAAGGAAAGTAAAAATAAGGGTAATCAATCTAATTCTATCCCTGGGGCTGCTGTGGTTGATTCTAATTCAGGAAGTGATGTTCTTTTGGTTGTTCAAGGAGAACAATGATCCAAAGATGAATGCATCTTAGACTTTAGTTGTACTTTTCATATGTGTCCTAACAGGGATTGGTTTGCCACCTATGAAACTGCTAAGGGTGTTGTCCTTATGGGTAATAATTAATGCACAAAGTGATGTGGTGGGGAAAGGTACAATCAATATTAAAACTCATGATGGTGTTGTTAAAACCCTCTCTAATATTCGTCACTTTCCTGATTTGAAACGCAACCTTATTTCACTTGGTACACTTGAGTCTCTTAGGTGTAGGTACCCCTCTGAAGGTGGAGTCATAGAGGTGTCCTGAGGTAATCTTGTAATTTTTAAGGGGAAAAGACATGGTATTCTTTATGTGTTGCAGGGCTCTACTATTATTAGTACCATTGATGTTGCCTCATCTAAATCTCACTAAGATGCCACCAAGATATGGCATTATTGCCTAGGTCGTATGGGTGAGAAAGGTATGCAAATCTTGTGCAAAAGAGTCTATTGAGCCAGAGTTCAGGTAATATGGAGTTTTATGAACATTGTGTCCTCGATAAATATATCAGAGTGAGTATCTCTTCTCTAGGGATTCACAAGACCAAAGGTACTCTGGATTATATTCATGTTAATCTATGGGGTCCCTCTCGCATTGCTTCTCGAGGCAGTAGAAGGTATATGTTGACCATTATCGATGATTTCTCTTATAAGATTTGGTTGTTTTTCCTAAAGAAGAAGAATGAAGTTCTTCCCACTTTTAAGGAGTGGAAACCTAATCGAGAACTAAATAGGTAAGAAAATTAAGTGGTTGAGAACTGAAAATGGTCTTGAGTTATGTGAGGATGCTTTTGAAGACCTATTCAAGAAGGAAGGCATCATTAGACACCATACTTTAGTTGGTCAACCTTAGCAAAATGGAGTTGATGAGCATATGAACAGTACTCTATTAGAGAAAGTTCGATGCATGCTTTCTAATTCTAAGTTGGGATGTGAGTTTTGGGCTGAGGCGACTATTATTGCATACTATCTTGTCAATAGTTCTCTAAACAAAAAAAATCCCAGAAGAAGTTTGGTCAGGTAACCCTATTGATTATTCTAATCTTCTTGTTTTTGGGTGTCCTGTTTATGTTCATGTCAATGAGAGCAAGTTAGAGCCCCATACTGTTAAATGTGTCTTCTTAGGTTACGGGGAAGGAGTTAAAAGTTATCGTTTTTATTTTCCTGACCTTAAATATCGTAAGATTTATCATAGTCGTGATGTAACCTTTCATAAAGATGTTATATTTTCTTCTAGGCAAGATCCTATGTTGTCTTCTCCTTGTGCAGATGATCAAGCTAGTACAAGGGAGAAGGTGGAGTCCGTTGTCCCTGCTACTTCCCTTAAGGAGATAGTCCTACTTACTTCTAAGTCTTAGGAAAATTATACTGATGTCACTGTACAAGTGGATCCACCACCAGTGCATCCTGATAATGTGTTGGCCCGGATCATCCTAAGAGACAGACCCAATTGCCAATGAGACTGCAGGACTATGATTATGATCCTTTTTCTTATTCTTTAGTTGCTGCACAGGAATTTGGCATATATTCTGAGCCAAAGAATTATTCTGAGGCTATTTCTAGTGCAAATGTTGGGAATTGGATTAGTGCTATGCAGGAAGAAATTGAAAGTCTTCATACGAGTGGGACTTGGAATTTGATGAAGCTTCTTAAGGTAAGCATGCTATTAGTTGTAAGTGGATCTATAAGCTCAAAGAAGGCATCCCTTGTGTTGAAAGCAAGAGATATAAGGCTCGATTTGTTACACATGGTTTTGATCAATATGAAGGAGTTGATTTCAATGAGGGATTCTCTCCCATTGTTTGTTATACCTCTATTCGCGTACTATTATCTCTTGTTGCTCTTCATGACCTAGAACTTGAGCAAATGCATGTGGAAAATGCATTCTTGCATGGTAATCTTGAAGAAGAAATTTACATCATCAACCTGAGGGTTTTGTGGTTCAAGGAAAGGAGGACCATGTTTTTCGTTTGAAGAGATCTTTGTATAGTCTTAAGCAATCTCTGGACAGTAGTATAAGAGGTTTGGATCTTTTATGATTGGGCAAGGGTACTTTAGAAGTAGCTATGATAATTGTGTGTATTTTCAAAAGTTCCTTGATGGTTCATTCATCTATCCTTTGCTTTATGATGATGAAATTTTGATTGCAGTGCCTAGTAAGGCTCTTGTTGATAGGTTGAAGGCCCAGCTTAGCAATGAATTTGATATGAAAGACTTGGGTGCTACTAAGAAGATTCTTAGGATGGAGATTATTCGGGATCGTCAAGCAGGTAAACTTATGCTCTCTCAAAGGAAATATATTCAGAAGATGCTTAACAAGTTCTATTTAGCTTACTGTAAGCCCGTTAATACTCCATTGGCTGCACACTTTAAATTATCTGTTGAATAATGCCCATCTACTAATAAAGCTAAGGAATGTATGTCTCATATTTCGTACTCCAGTGTTGTTGATAGCTTAATGTATGCTATGGAATGTACCTTATTGAATTTGGCCTATTTTGTTAGTGTTGTATCTAGGTACATGCATAATCCTGGTAAGGAGCACTAGAAAGGTGTAAAGTGGATCCTTCACTACTTGAAGGATTCTAGTGAGCTCAGTTTTGTCTTCAACAAAATTCGTTCTGATCTCAGTGGTGTAGTTGGCTATGTTAATGTCAACTATGGTGGTGTATGATCAAAGAAGGTCACTTTCATCCTATGTTTTCACTCTTTGTGATTCAACTATCTATCGGTATTCTTCTCTTTAGTCCATTGTGGCATTATCGACCACTAAAACGGAGTATATTGCTACTACTAAAGGAATGAAAGAAGTTATTTGGCTCCAAGGTTTGGTGAAAGATCTTAGTCTATAACAAGATGTCCTTGTTGTCTTTCGTGATAGTCAAAGTGATGTGCACCTTATAAGAAATATAAGTATCACTTTAATAATAAACATATTGATGTTCGACACCACTTCATTCAGAATACTATTGAAGTGGGTAAAGTTATTGTTGAGAAGGTTCACACTACTGAGAAACTTGTTGATATGTTGACCAAGTCACTATCTATTGCTAACTTCAAGCATTGCCTGGACTTAGCCGATATTCTTGATACTTGAGCGCCTTCGGGAGTTACGATGAAGATAGTTCCTACTTTCGGTCTTTTGTCAAGGTGGAGATTTGTTGGGATAATGATCCAAGCCTTCAAGACTTTTACTCTATGTAGATTCCTACTTTTTGTAAGTTTTCTTTCCTTATGTGACGCTATTTCAAATTCCTACTTTGTGTAAGTTTTCTACCCTAAGATTATACTACTATATAAACACCTTTTGGGGGTCCTTTAAATATAGCATTGGTGTACTCTTCATTAGTCCTATGATTTGTGTGTGTGAGAGAGAGAGAAACACTTGTAATTTTTTTTCTTAACATAGTGCATATTTTTGGGCTCTCTTTGTCCCGTGGATTTTTCTCCCAACACTCAAGTTTCCCACTAAAAAATTCTTTATCTACTTCTATCATTTTTATTTATTTACTTGATTAATTTCATTGTTTCTGCGACTACTAGCACAACAGGTTCTACTTGGTATATAATTGAAGAAAAAGTTAGTTAATTATTCAAATAAATAGAAATTTATATTTTGTATAATTTGATCTTAAACAAATCTTCGATTCCCAATCATTATTCCTATGAAACTTGGATGCTACAAAATTTAGCATTAACGATGTGAATGATTAAGAAAAGATCAATGTCCTTTGCTAATACCAACTTCTAAGTTTTCACATCTAATTCAAATTAAACTTCTACAATTATTTAGTAAGTTTGCATATGTTTATACATCGGATAGCATTTATGTGCGAAAAGAAATAAAAAACATTTTTTTATGCACCTTCTGTCAGAGACTTATTAGACAATATAATCAATATAAAGTAAAGTCAATAACAATTAATATTAATTACATAAACTTAAATTAAGTTTTTCAGTAAAAAATAGGTTACATATAATCAAAATAATCTTTATGTTATCCTCCAAAGCAATCATAAACAGATTTCTTGTATAAATTCTTACTTTTTAAGAGGAGACCTATTTGTATAATTAATAAAAATAATGTAAAAATTCAATTAATTTTTATCAATTTTTAATTATTACAAATCCAAAATGAAAGACTCTGATTTTTTAAATAAAAATAAGAATAAACTGTTTTTAACTATGACCCATCAGAAACATACATGAAAAATGTATACTAGATATCCATACGGTTGATTTATCATTTGGTTCCTGATAAGCATACGATAACATAAGCACGCAACAATAATTAATAATGCATGAGGAAATTAATTCTTTTGGCTTTTGTATATGTGAAAGATCAAAAGTTATTCCCTTAATAAGAAATGAGACTTAAAGTAAGCAAAAAAGAAAAAATTAAAAAATATGTATGTCCTTACAAGAAATACGTGGGAACATAGGTAAAATGAGCATGAACACTTTATCAACACGGTTCAGCAAATATTTTTAAAGCCTATTTTGTCTTTTTTGCGGTAATTGGTTGTTCTATCGCCTGTCTGGATTGAAGCAGGCCTTATAGTCCCTCCCACCAAGAAGACATAGCCACTTCTAACCAGTTTGACTATTTCTCTTCCTCTCTGTCTTTCTTTGTCTCACTCACTTTGCGATCGCTAATTGTTATAATGGAGATTGATCAACCTAGCCAAGAAAATCCTGACAAGGTCAGCCCATATGTAGCTGTAGCCAGCCAAGCAAGGTCCTACGGGTGCACCTTCTGCAAGAGAGGTTTCTCTAATGCGCAAGCCCTAGGTGGACACATGAATATTCACCGTAAACAGAAGTCAAAGGTCAAGTTCTCCCCAATCGACACACACCAAGATTTGGATAGTTCAAGAGTTGCTCCATCTTTTCTTTCTAAGAAAGATGCGATGTCTAGCAAAGATGAAAGAAGTTCAGTCAATCTGCGTCAGGCTCGTGGTAAAGAAAGGGAGGCAAGTTATGATGTGGAAATCACCCACGTTAGAGCAATTCGGGAACTGCCTTTATTCGTGGATAAACCCTTTAGTAAAGGTCTACAAAAACCAAACATTCAAGTTCATGCTATCCCTAAAATGGGTTTATTATTATCAAGACGTGGCTTGCCAAATTCAGAGTTGGATCTTGAGCTTAGACTGGGAACTGAACCTGACGATTCATCATTTACGAATGGTACCAAAAGATTCTTTTGAGTTTGGATCCCACACAAGTGTTGCTTATATCTACCTATCCATTCTGATTATAGGGTTCTATAGTACATATGTATCTTCATGGATGCGTTACTAATTACTATACACCTCTTGTTTGAGACATTTAGCCCAATAGTTAAGGTCTTGTGTTTGCAGTGCAGTTATATATCTACAGATATATATACATGTTATGGTTTATCTCTAGAAGAGAAAACATGCTAAGTTCATGTTCTTTGTGTGTTTATCATTTTTGAGATTGGCATATTTTATCATGAAGTTGTCTGACAATGTATCGATATTAGTTTTCATTAACATTAATAAATGATAATCTTATTCAACCTGAAACAATTCTTTGTGGAATTAGCTTATTGATCATTCCCACGGAAGAGAGAACTGTGAACCCCGGTGGTATAGTTCAATCAAGCATCTACGGAGAATTCTCTTGAAGTGTTCAATTTGAAACCCTAAAATCATCCAACTATTATTTAGAACATGGCGTTCATGCTTTACCCCTAAAGTTGGCAGCCTAGAGTCATATATAAGTTAAATAAGGGTAACCACAAGTTCCCAACAAATCGGTTGCATGTTTCAGCAAAAGTCACAAGTTCTTTTGTTGTTCCTTCGCACATTACCTACAATTTGATATTGGTCCGACAACAACTAATATCGTAAATTGCAATTTTTCTTTCTGTGCCTTGCTCCACTTCTATCAAGTTTTTGGACAAACCTTTTCTTGTATATCCCTTAGAACATACATCTTATCCCGAGGCCAAGAAAAAGATACCCGGTTTCTTTATGAATATAAGCATCACCATAGAACACTTCTCAATCTCTTGAAGAGTCATTCTGATTTACTTAGCACTTGAAATTGTCAATCCGATATCGTCAATGTTAGCAATGTAAGTTTTGAATGAGACCATTTCCTTAACTTTTCTATTAGATAAGGTTTGTTGTGTAGCAAGTAACTCAATTTCTAGATACAGCTCCGAGCCAATACCCACCAAGAAACTGGAATTTGTAGTGAATGCTGAGAATATGCATATGTCCACGATATAAGCCTGTAAGCAAATTTTGTAGTCTAACGAAGGACAACTATATATGGCGAGTAGTTCTTCTGCATAAGAAACTGACCAGTGGTTCTCTTGTTTCTTTTGTTATTTGGATAGTCTTGAAGCTTTTTATGTGCATTAGTATGAAGTCTGGCAATTGGTATCAACGTCATACAACTAATGCAACTACGCATTCACATGAGAAGCATTCCAGCTAATAATCATCAAGGACATATATATACCTCTATTAGTAATGGATCCTATCTCTATTTAATATATTTGTACTACAAAATGGGAAGATAAATTCTCTTTTATAGTGTTACCTGCTTCTAATTTATTTAAGAGATTGAGTTTACGATCTTTTTCTTCATTCTTCTGGTCATCAGAAAATATAGAATGTATGGATTCCATGGTTTCCGAGGGAAGAGTCGAATCTCAAGCAATTAGATGGAAGTGAGAGTACCTGCTATCGTATGACAACGTCCTTAAGTGAAGATCTTTGAATTGTGACAAGGAATATCTATCCTTTAAACTACTCTTAGTGCTCTCCGTTACAATTACTTCTTTTTTCATAGGGATTAAGGATTGTACTTTTGCATTGCGGTATAGGAGGACTAAAGTTTTTCTTTTTCCTAACTTCTTGTATGGACATGATCTTTGAATCTCTGACGTTAGATTTCAAATATGCATATTCTCTATTCTACAATAGCCAATGCACCCAACATAATTAGTATCTTCAACTCCAAAAATTTGGTTTTCGTTTGGAAACTTATTAACCTAACAAGTGGGCATTCTATTTTTCTGTTATATTACCTTTTTCAAGGTTAAAAGTATTTTTTAAATCATTTTTTAAGCCTTTTCTTTTTGGTCTTTTTACCAAGGTAAAACAAATAAGTATTTTTTGTAATTTTATTTATTTAAAGAATACTCTTATAATTTATAATTATTAAAATAATAATTTATGATATTAACAATCCTAAAATTTTACTAAAATATATTTTAATAGAGTTTAATATTAAAATTAAATCAAATCGCTTATTGTTTAAAAAAATAACACACTTGTAGAGACTGGTCTTAAGAGTTAACATGCATGCTTAAGTTGGGTCTTTCTTAGAGAAATACCTGCAGGGATAAACATCAATAACTATAATTTACGTTATATATGTTGAAGTAATAAAATTATAATTATAATTTTTATTCATATGTATTCAATATGTTCATGACTAATTAATTATATCTTAATAAACAAAAAGCAATGGAAAAAGAACTTATAGTTATAAACATTCATTATAGAATCGGATGAACTTAAGTCCTTTTAAATTTACGTTACAAATAAGCTAACCAATTTTATCTGCTTACCTTGAACTTGCTTACGACGAAGCCCCAGTATTAGAGTTCATTAACAGTATTAAAAAGGGGGTGATCAGACAAATAAAAGGTTGTAATGAAATTTATGCATATTTGGGCGCTCAAGTTTAGTTTTCTAGATAGGTAAGTTATATTTACTAATAAATAATCTAGTCTTCTTCGTAGAAATATAAGATAGGCTCCACGAGTTCATGCATACATGGGAAAGATACTTAGTGTCTGTTTGGATGGGCTTATATCAGTTGAGCTTTTATCAGTTGAGCTTTTGTTATACACGCCATAATGATAGCACGCCCCCCTATTGGCCATGTCATAATCTAGCAACATCACTATTTATTTGGTTCAAAAGATTAGTTACTATTGATGCTAAGTCTATAAATGCTTGTTCGTGATGTCAATTCTAAATATGCAATATATGAGAGCTAAGAAAAATCATAAGAAAACAAAAAATAAGACAAAAAGAAAGTTAAGGTTAATAAATTATAAGTAAATAAATAATGCCTAATAATAGTATCAAAATCTTGATCGAATATATTTGTAAGTGCACATAATTAAGAATAAAGAGTATCGACGGACTCTATTACTAAATATATTAATCTTAGTTAAACAACATAATTAGAGAAATGATATTTAATTAAAAAAATTAATTTGTTAAACTCAAAACAGCAAAATAATTAAGCTAGTGCGAAGAAATCAAGAAGATAAATGTTAGGCTTCAAAGTTCACTTATGTTGAATTTCAATAATTATACAAGATTAATTATCTAAGTTGAAATAACAACTAACCTAGCCCTTTCTCGTGATACATGGGTACATCGAATTAGGTAATTACCACCTCTTAATGTACATTTTAACCTAATCAAACTCATTAAGCGTGGATGTAACAATAGTCTATGATACTTTTCATTCTCTATAATGAAGTTGTTTATTCTCCTAGTGCACAGATCATATATCACCTCTTGGTCCTTCATACATTTTCTAAAATTGAATCTATAGTGATCAAGCATAAATCTAACATTAAGATCAAAGAGAATAAATTCAATCAATAAATAATCAAATTATGCATTAATA
Organism: Erythroxylum rufum; assembly: GCA_027478365.1. NCBI lineage: Eukaryota > Viridiplantae > Streptophyta > Magnoliopsida > Malpighiales > Erythroxylaceae > Erythroxylum > Erythroxylum rufum. The sequence continues at coordinate 63,346,880 of JANIHZ010000008.1, read as the reverse complement.
ATTTAAGAACTCATTCTAAGCTACATTGTAACATATCACTCCCATAGAGCATATGTCCAAACATACCACAGGATTACTGCTAGACTAGTATCTAAATTGCGCTAATCTTTTTTAGAACTTTTGTTACCTCAAGTTAGTGTGTAACTGGTGTCTTATACTAAGTTGTAATTGGAATCAATTTTATAATCTAAGTGCTTAAAATTATGAGTTTATGCATCATCATGATTTGTGCTACAAGGATTAGTGCTACACTAGTATCTAAACTGTGCTAATCTTTTTTAGAACTTTTGTTACCTCAAGTTAGTGTGTAACTGATGTCTTATACTAAGTTGTAATTGGCATCAATTTTATAACCTAACTTTACTGGTCACATACACCTCTCTAGTATTGGTTTTGCATTGTTTCTCAACTACTTGAATCTTCCAAGAGATGGGTGTTTGTCTCCTCGGTGTGTCCAATGCTTGTTTTCTTTTTTCCACCAACTTCTCTAATTTTTGACTCCTTTGTGCTTAAATTGACCTCTGATATCTAGAAAGTTGCTTCCTTTCAAGTTAGGTTCTTAATAAGTCTAAACTTTACATCAATTAGATAACTATATATAAAGTTGCATTCAATTTAAGAATTCCCCTTTCATTTATCACCTACAAGACAATGAACTAAGTATAAAAATCTATGATATAATCCATATAAAAACATGTTATAAAAGTGTTAAATTATAACTAATTTAACCCCTATAAATATGTAAAATACAAACTTATAATTGGGTTATCAGCAAAATAATAGTAAAATATCAATATCCCATTCCTAGATTAGATAATATACTTAATGAATAACTTGCCTCTTGTGTGCTTTCAAAAATAGAGTTCAAAAGTGGATATCATCAAATTAGGATAAAAAAAAGAGATGAGTGGAAAACATCCTTTAAAATTAAATATGATTTATATCAGTGGTTAGTGATGCCTTTTAGATTATCTAATACACCTTGTACGTTTGTGAGGTTAATGAACTATGTTTTTCGTGTTTTATTAAAAATTTATGATTGTTTATTTTGATGATATTCTAATCTATAAAGACTTTAGGCGAGCATATTGAGCATGAAAATTTTATTTTTGAATGTTTTGAGTTTAGAAAAATTATATGTTACTATAAAGAAGTGTTCCTTTTATATGGATAAAGTAGTTTTTCTTGGATTTGTTATAACTATGAAAGGGATAAAGGTGGATGAGATGGTTAAGGCTATCTAATAATAGCCTACATCTGGATTTATAATTGATGTGAGTTTTCAAGGTTTAGTTAGTTTCTATAGGAGGTTTATGAAAGATTTTAGTACACTAGCAGCATTATACAGTGAAGTTATCAAAAAATCTATTGATTTAAGAAGGGTAAGGAACAAGAGCATACTTTTAATTTTATCAAAGAAAATTAAGATTTGTTCCTTTATTAACTTTGCACAACTTTTTTAAAGCCTTTGTAATTGAGTATAATATGTTAGGAATAGGTACTGGTGTTGTCTTGATGTAGTAAATCAACTATTTGCCTATTTTAACAAGAAACTCAATGGAGCTACTCTTTATTATCAAACTTATTACAAGGAGTTATATGCATTAATGTGGGCTTTAAGGACTTAATAACATTATCTGTGGTACAAAAGATTCATTATTAACACCGACCATGAGTCCTTGAAGCAATTAAAAGGGAAAGGAATTTGAATCAATGATATGCTAATTGGATAAGTTCATTGAGACATTTCCTTATTTGTTCAAGTACAACACAAGGTAAGAAAAATACCATGATTGATGCATTATCCAAACGTAAGACCTAGTTTCTACCTTGAATGCAAAATTGTTAGGCTTTAAGCATGTTGCGGAATTATATAAGAATGATAATGATTTTTCATCTCTCTTTATAACTTGTGAGAAAACTGCTTTCAAAAAATTATTTAGGCATGATGGGTTTTTGTTTAACAAAAATAAATTATGCATGCCTGAAAGTTCTTTGAGAGAGTTGTTAGTCAATAAGGCACACAAAGGAGGATTGATGGATCATTTTGGCATTAAAAAGACTATTTTTTTGCTTGAATATTTAATTTGGCCTCATATGCTTCATGATGTTGCAAGAATTTGTGCTAATTGCATTACATGTAGACAAGCTAAGTTTAGGATTATGCCACATAGTTTATATACTCCTTTCACCGGTCACTAGTGAACCTTAGGTTGATACTTCTATAGATTTTATTTTAGGTTTGTCTAGATATAAAGCAAATAAAAATGACATATTTTCTTGCATGTTTTAAATTGATGATGTAACCAATATAGCCTATTAGTTCTTTAAGGAGATAGTACGACTCTATAGTATTCCTAAGAGTATTGTATCTGACAGAGATGTTAAATTCCTTAGCTAATTTTGAAAGGTTTTATAGGAAAATTTATGAATTAATTTTTTATTTTCAACTACTTGTTATCCTCAAGTGAATGGTCAAACTGAGGTAGTAAAGAGGATTTTAATTGTTTTATTACATGCTATAATTTAAAAGAATTTCAAAACTTGAAAATATTATTTTTCAATCATTGAATTTACATAAAATATAGTTATTCATAATGCTACTGGTCATTTACCTTTTGAGATTGTTTATGGATTTAACCCACTAACTTTATTGAATTTGGTTTCTTTATCAATTCATAAGGGGAGGAGCTTAGATGGTAAATAGAAAATTAAAATGGCGAAGCAACTACATTAAAATGTTTGGCGACATATTGAAAGGAATAATGATGAATATATATCAAAGGCTAAAAAAGGAGAAATAAAGTTACTTTTAAACCAGGTGATTAGGTTTGGTTGCATATAAGAAATGAAAGGTTCATAGATCAAACAAAATCTAAATTGTAATCAAAAGGAGATGGTCCATTTCAAGTTGTTCAATAGATCAATAATAAAACTTATAAATTAGATCTTCCAGGTGAGAATAACGTGAACTTTACTTTTAATGTTTCTTATTTACTCTTTTTGATATAAGTGATGATTCAAGGGCAAATCTTTTCAAAGAAGGAGGGGATGATAACAATCAAGTTGCCTTTATTACTTTAAGTTTACCAAGCATACCATTTACAAAAACAAGGAAGAAAAGGCCTCAAGATGCACTAAATGGTGTTGTAAGAAGAGTGGTTGCACATGTAGAATCAAGTCAAATTGAAGGATGAACATTGGTTAGATTCATTTGAGCTCAGGATGGAGATCATATGAAGGCGAACACAAGTTCCAACATGATCATATATTAACCTATGTAATTTATTATAACATTCAGTGGTGAGACATGATCTCCAGCATGGGTGTATCCCGATTTGTGTATAACTTTAAAAAATTACAGAAAAATTTACAATCTCCACTATAGGTATGATCCAAATCATGTCTAACTCTGTAAAGTTGTAAAAGGATCCACGGTCTCAAACACGGGTATGACCTATTTCATGTCCAAGAGAAGAATCTGCATTCTTAGTCACGAGCGTGTCCTAGACCATGTCCAATGATATTAAAATGTTCAGAACCAATACAAAATGAATCAAAACTGTGTCCCAGGCTATGTCTAATTGAAACCTTAGATTTTTATTTAATTTTTCAAGCTCTACTTTTGTGTTTTAGTATTTAAGGCATGTTTTTTTAGTTGGAGAAATAATTGATCATTAATACATTTATGATAATTATTTTGGTTCTTCAAAGAAATTTTCAAACTTACTAAGTCATTTTCTTATGAAGTTCAAATAATCTTATGTTATTGATTCTAAGTCTTCATAATAATGGGTCAAGATTCTTCATATACCATTGATTCGTTATTCTGTATATTGGGCAAGGTTTTATATTTAACTTGGTTTTAGCATCTTTGGGAGTTGAGTTTAAGAATTCATCTTTGGTTTTCGCATCAAGTGTTGCCACAATAGAATTGTCAGTGGCCAGAATTTCTATTATGCATAACTAATTAATTCCTACCTACACTGACCTACCAATTCCAGCCACCATCCATTTACCAATTTCCTCCTATATAGCCCTACTTTGATATGCCAATCTCTTTATACTTAGTGCTACTTATCTTGTTATAAAGGTGGGTATTACACCTAACTTATTCCATGTCAAATCTCTTGGCACTTATATTTTTTATGGTAGAATTGAAACTTGTACATGGACCTTATCACCTCATGACTATTAAGATGACAAATAAAGTCAATAAGAGGGCTGTAAAGGACAAAGTGAATAATCTGATATGAAAATATAAAAAGAAGATATAGATGATTGGATGCATGATATCAACTGATGTTTGGGATTCTTAGGGATATCTTCATGTACAAAATATTCAACTGCCTTACAAATTTATAATGTCAGGATTTAAAAAGTATTGATAGGAATTCAAATCTGAGGACTAAGCTAAGAATATATTATGGTAAGCTGGCAATATTGATAATAAAGACATGTTGAACTATTGCTTCCCATAGAGCTTTACTAGAACATAGCTACGATGGTTTCTAAATCTAGAGTAATCATCTATTAAATGTTGGAGAGACCTAGTGAACCTATTCTTAACCCAATATGGATTTAACCAAGACACCATGATGAATCGTGAGGACCGCTAACATATGGATAAGATCTAATGAAAGCCTGAAAAGAGTACGAGAGAAGGTGGCGCACAAAAGCAGCAAAAGTCCAACTATCTTTGATAGAAAATAAATTATGGGCCTATTCGGAGAGACATTAGAAGGAAGCCATATTATGACAAGTTACAAGAATTGTCAAAGTTTTCCTTCGATGAAATGGTCAAACTAATTGGAAGTCTTGAAGAATGCGGTCAAAAAAAGGAAAGATAGAGATTATTGTCTAAGAAATCACAAAAAAAAAAAACCATCTCAAAAAAGAAGGAAGAGGAAGCAAATCAAATTGAAGCAACTATCTCGTGCTTTCATGAAAAATATAATAATCATAGAAAGAATAATGCTAAAAAGAGAGCTCCAATCAACCTTTCACCTCCTCAATTCCTATACGTCTGATCTTAGGTGCCTCAAATGCCAATATTCTATGCTCCATAAGTGGCATTTGCCTAGGATTATCCCAATTAGTTAGGTCCTTCACTGTTTAGGCCACCTTTCATATTACAAGAACTATTTTCTCACATTTAGCATGGATGCGCTCCACTAATGAATCACACTAAGAGGTAATAAGGTTAATAGTATCAACAACAACAACAATAACAACAACAACCACTACAACAATAACAGTAGAATCAACAAAAAAGAAGAGATTAAAGAAACAAAAGACAACCTTTATTGTGAATAGGGATAACCAAAAAGAACCCCGCAGGCCACTTTTGAAATAAAAAAGATTATAGCAGTAATTGGTAAATAATTTTAGCCACCTTATCATTGTTGGTACAAGTTAGTGTTGACATGTAACTATCACAATAGGATGGTGAGATATTTAATCAAAACTTGTGTAACCTATAAGAAAAAATCATATCCTTTCTAATATCCAAGTTGCTTAAATTTGAAAAGAAAGTATCATTTTCCTACACATTTAGCTTGAATTGTTGGACTTAAAATTATAAAAGGCAAGGCCCAAAGGCAATCAAATATGCTCAATAATCATATTCTTTTTTCTAATATTATTTGTTTATCCTTTTTATTTATTATCTATTTTGCTTAGTTGTTATGTCCACAACATGAGTGTATATTGATTTGAACTATTCGCACATTAGAAGAATTTCTTAAAGTTGACAATTATTAAAAAAAGGTAAAATTAAACACTTATTATACTACTATCATAATTCATTATTTGAAAAATGCAAAGTAAAACAAATATAACTTTCAATATTATTATCATCTAAAATATGTACACTTATTGTGTTATTATTCACAATCATTTAATGCTAACATTGGTTAGTAAAAGTAGAATAAATAGTAACAAATAAGATGGGTTTTTTTTTAAAGAACTTTCGTTCCTTAACAGAAGATTGGATAATATTAGAGAGACATAAAAGCCAAGGCTCTAGCCTAGACAATATATTTGATATGATATAAGCGCCTATTCTACAGCATAAACATAAATTACTCAAAGTTAGAATAAAACTCCATACAAGTACATAAATACACCCACCAACGTCATGCAAATAACATTAGAGAGCAACCGCCAAAAGGATAAATAAAACATGGATGACAACATCCAGTGGAAAAAAACACCAGACAACCTAGATGCAGCACCTGTCTCTGCTTTAGAATGCAGCCAGACTAATTATACATCGTGTTGCTGAAATTGAGTTAAGGTTGAGCTGATCATATTTCCATGAATGTATGGTTAAAAAATTAATTAACGAAGTATCAACACTAATGTTAATCAAAAAATCTACTTTATTTTGATCAACGGCGTTAGTACACAACATTTAGGGCGATAAACAGATTGATTGATTCACTGATTATATCCACCCGTTGCCCAACCTTAAGAAACTCACCTTAACATATCAAAGAACCATACTAGATGATTATTTGTAACAATTTGTTATAAAAAAAAAAACCATAAATCTCATAGGTCGAGACCATTATGCACCCATGTTTGCCCACGCATAAAACAACCATATATCCGCAATACACCAAAATTCACCAGCTAACATCACACCCTGTTCAACAGAAAAAAAGAAGACATCAACCCTTTTTGCTTGTCAATTTAAACCCCTTAATCAGACTAAAACAGTGGCCAATTTGTAATTGTGGTGGAAACTTCACAATGTTGATCAAGACCAAAGAATATCCTTTGTCAAAACTCGGAATCCCTGGCTAAGTTAGGAGATTTCATTCCAAGACAAGTAGATCTGGTGGTTAGACAAGAACTAAATTTCTCACCTAGTGATGTGGATGAGATACCATTTGATTAGATAAAGATTACTCATCATTGTGTCGCACTCCCAACAGACCAATAAAAACCACAAAATTTAAGCTTCACAACAATAAACTTGATGAGAAAAAAAAAAAGGACAAGCCATCAAAATACTGTGAAAGAGACCTCAAACTACAAAGGAAACGGGATTAAGACCAACAAATCCAAATATTAAGCAGCCAATAAGCCTCTGCAGTCAGTCATGTCAGTAAAAAATGAAAGCTCCAATCCATTTTATTGTGATCATCATACTCCACAGTTGCTCAGAATATAATGTCAAACATTGCAAAGGATCTCAAAATTGCGAACAAAAAAAAGCACTCAAAGTAAATCCAGTCAAAGCACCAGAATATCATCTTAGTTGTATCAATTTACAGTTCTAAGGGTTCTGATAAAACGTAAGTAATCCATTCTCAGAAACTCCACAAAAACATAAAACAAAAATGGCATCCGTGTATATGCTTTGGTTATGATCACTTTAAAACCATGCAGCAAATCAGATTTGGACAAACCGAAACCCAAAACAAAAAGAACCCAAATCCAATAGCATTTTTGCCCTGCTTTTAATAGCAAAATCATAAGCTGACAACAAACTAAGGGTCAAAGAGTATACCACTTGTAATAGTAAGTGCCCAGTATCTTATATAAGTTGAGAAATTAAAACATCTAGCTAAGCCAAGACCAATGACCAAGTAGAAGTGCAAGTGAACACGATCTTCAAAGATCAACAGCCAAAAAAAAAAAAAATCATATAATTGCATAGAAAGATACATAGATGTGCCAGATACATACATGAGAAGGCCAGTTTCAACATCGAGAACAGCCTAAGAGCCATAGAGCACAATTGAGAATATTACGAAATAATCCCAGGCAAAATCTCAAGCTGCCAACCATAAGGTTAAAACAAAACACTGAGAAATTAGCCATTGGAAAGAAATAAAATTATAACTGACAAATACAAAGAATGAGATCACTTCACCTGAAATGACGGTCAAAATGAAGATCCACATACGCTCAGGTCAAGCAAGTCTTCTAGTGACAATAACTTTCACTCAATTGGAAAGCCAATTTAGCATTTGACACATAAAAACTGACTAGACCTGAAGGTTTAACTGTTGGGCCTATAAAACAAAGATCAGCCTTGAACATAAATAAATAAGTACACATATTTCTCAATTCATGAAGTAACAATGTTCATATTTAGCATAGAAATGAAATTACTCAGTATGCAACAGCAAGGAAAGAAAAAAGATTCCCAAACCAGCCCGCAACATCCACCTCGCTATTAACATATACTGCGGGAGAAAAAAGATTCCCAAACCAGGAAGGCATAGCAGGAAGGTCTGCCTAAGCTGCATTCAACAGATTTTCATAATATTCATATTTATCCATTCCAGCTTCCAGAAGTAAACAAAGACTAAAAAAAAATACCAGTACAGAATATCTCCTACTTAGAAAGTAATATGACAAAAAGAAATCCATTACTAAACATAATAAAGTATCAGCTGTATCAAAGAGAAAACATCAATTAGTGACTAAGTCCTTTCTTTGCTTTTAGTGATTCAAGAGCTTTCTTCCGAAGCTCAATCTCAAGTTTTTTCTGCTCAGACTGTCCCTCTTCATTATCACTTGGACAAGACTCCTTCCTCTCTCCATGTTCATCATCAGAAAAACTAGAATCATATCGCCCTTTCATTTTCAGCTTCTCAGCATGCCGTTTTTCCTTTCTGCGACGTCTCTCTTCACGTCGACGACGCTTTTCCTCCTTCTGCAACCTCTTTTCTTCCTTCCTCCTCCTCTTGGCCTGTTTCTCCTCAATTTCAGAGTCATTGCTGAAATCATCATTTGAAGCTGGCTCTCGCCTGTGCAACTTTTTATGCTTCCGCTTTTCCTTATTGTCAGTTCTGTGTTTATCACTTGAAGCAGAACCAGATTCACAATTACCACCACCATTACCATGATTGATTTGTTCAACCAAGATGGGAATACTTTCCAATTTATCATGATCTAAATCTTTAGGAGTGTTTGAGTATGAAAGGCTTCTCTCATCGAATTTCAAATTCTCAACCCTGTGCATCAAGGACTTGTTTGTCAGAAGTTTCAGAATTCAAATCCTTTACAAAGATCTTGTCATTGACAAGAATGAACCTAGAAGCTTATGATGCATGCATGCTTAATAACATACCTCTTCATCTTCTTATCTTTCTCCCTTGGTTCCACCTTATCTAGAAAAGAGTGAGATTCAGTAGGAAGATGACCTTGTAATCTTTCAAAATCATCATCATCCCTTTCGCAAGCTCTCACTAGAGAACCTTTCCGCTTATCTCCAGTGGATGGTTCAATAGATAGTTTCTGCGCAGAGCTGGATTTATAATCTCCATTGTGCCTATAACCAAAACACCAATGGGAAAAATAAATTCTAGTCCACAATCCTAACAAGGTGGAACAGTAAGAATATAAACATAATCATAGAAAATGTTGAAAAAAATCTAACCGTGATCGGTCAACCACTACATCTTTTCTGCTAACATCATGACTATAACGATGAGGTTTATGCTCTCGTAGTTTTGGAGGACTTGACTGGTCATCAGAATTGACTTGCCCTCTCCTTTTACCTGCAGTACTTCCATATGGACTGGATAATATTCAACAAAAGGGAAAAAAGTTAACAACTGTATAATATGATTAAAATTTTTCATATGTAAGCTAAATCATATGCATTATTTTGGCCCAACAGGAAAAGCTATATAAATCATTTGCATGTAGAAAAAAAGCATAATACCTTCTATCTTTGCCTGGACTCCTTTTCCGAACAAGAGGAGGAGATTCTGACAGAATTGGAGACCTCAGAGGTGAAGGTGAATAATCTGGGACTTTATGGCGGGAACTGTTTCCATCCTTTAAGCCTCTATTTGGAGACCTTAATGATCTAGAGTGTTGACGCGGAGACAGAGATAACTTTTCTTGGTCCCTGTACCAAATTATCACAATATTGTCAACAAACAACAACATAAAATACTTAAAGGTAAAGGGAAGCTGCCCCTCAAGGATATACGTGTACCTATCACTTTCCCCATGGGAATTCCCAGATAATCCCCTTTTCTCTTTTGATGATCTTCTTACTGGTGAAGGGGACCTATGATGGTCAGGAGAAGCAAAACTCGATCCATAATGTGGAGGAGACCTATGCGAAGAAGGAACCGGTGACCTCCTGCGGGTAGGAAAAAGTGACCTACCCTGAACAGGAGATGAAGATCTTGACCCATATGGAGGAGGCCTACGACTGGATGGAGCTGGTGATCTCTTGCAGGGAGGCACAGGGGACCTACTTTGAACAGGAGATGGAGAACTTGAACCATAAGGCGAAGGGGACCTGTGATGGGAAGTAGGTGGTGACCTTCTGCGAGCAGGAACAGGGGATCTCTGTCTCATAGGTGACAAAGATCTCAAAGGAGAAGATGGAGATCTTTGATATCTTCTAGGTAAGGGTGAAGGTGACCTAAGTCGTGGACGAGGTGGCGATCGACGACGTATTGGTGAAGGTGACCTACGGCGAATTGGTGAAGGTGACCTACGACTTATAGGTGAAGGCGATCTGCGGCGTCGAGCAGGAGGGGGTGATCTGCGACGACGAGTAGGCGCAGGTGATCTGCGACGTCGAGCAGGTGAGGGTGATCTGCGACGTCGAACAGGCGAGGGTGATCTGCGACGTCGAACAGGCGAGGGTGATCTACGACGTCGCACTGGTGAAGGCGACCTACGACGTCGCAAAGATGAAGGTGAAGGTGACCTACGACGAAAGGGAGAATGCAGTCTTCGACGCACGGGAGATGGAGATCCATGGTATGACAATGACCTAGAACTTCGCCTAGAATATGATGATCTCCTCCTTGGAGGAGAAAGGGAGACTTGGGGAGAACGTCTCCGACGTGGTGTAATAGAATGTTTTCTGGATGAATTATCCACTCCATCAGAAGAGAGGGACCTACTTCGTGCTCGAGGTGATCTAGAAAGACTCCTGGACTTCTTTCTGCCATTGAGATATAACAATTGAAGTCAGATGGGTATTTAAAAGAATAAGCAGAGAAGAACTCATAAATGGAAAAAGTAATTGCCGTGCAAGTCATTTTGAAACATATATGGGTGACTGCTCTCGTAAAATAAAAGGACAAAGAATTCCAAGCCCACTGAATGACAAGACTTTACTCTATAAGCAAAAGGCATACCCAGAGTAACTCCTTGAATTTGACGGTGACTTACTCATCCGAGAAGTTGAGCCGCTGCAAATGACAGTCAGGATCTAAGTCAAGATACCTAACAAAGTTAAAAATAAGTCATTGTAAAGATAATTACCGACGGGGTGAAGGTGAACGATTAGCTGGATAAGGAGATCTAGAAATCCTGAAGAAGTTACAGCAGTAAGTCCTCCATGATCCATGTTGTACAGAATTTATTGTCACTCTTGAGAAAATGGATCTCATGCATGGCAAGTAGTATTGCTAACATTTGAAGAAGTTTTGACGTGAGAAAACCCCATTGCAAACATCACAACTTAGATAGTTTAGTAAATACTTGTCAAAAAAGTAAATGATGTCACATCTAGCTCTCCACTTCAACTTCTCAATTCTTATTTACTTTGTTTTTTCACTAAAATCTACTAGAGTTGTGTCAGGGTTAGAATAGTATATTATTAGTTCCATAACAAAATAAAAAATCCAGTTTCTTAATACATTATCAGCTATCTCACCAATCAGATACTTCTTTTCATAACTGGTATAACACACATCAGAAGAATCAAGTAACTCATTTTTTACGAAGAAACAACGATCTTGTGTCAACGGATATCAAGTTCTGCAAAGATGCTAAATGAGGTATTGAGTATATCAACAAGTAACAATTCAGTTTGTCAGAAAAGCCTCAGAGTAGTACATCGTACCAGCAAACAGTAATGACTGCTTATATCCTAGCAGCGACTAAATAAACATCAAGATTATGCAACAAAATCTATTAATACGGTGATTGGAAAAGCACTGTATGTCTCAAACACAATGGGATGCCTGAAAGTACATGAAACTGAGGTTAGTAGTGTTTCATCAAAACAACATCCTTAAATGTATATTCAAGCATGATATGTTAAATAACTCAGAAACCATAATAAGCATGCTAAAACACTTGACGATGATAAGAGGACGTACAAGTAAACAATCCAAAACAATTCAACAAAGTACTAAAGTTTACCGCCAGCTAATACTTTGTTGCATGATATTATCACAGGAACTCTTAGGATGAGTACATGTCTTAAAATATCCATATCAAAGTCAACTTTCAAGAATGATATAAAGGTAATTGAAAACGGTAAATATCAAATATGAGCACCTAACCTTCTTCCTCTCATGCCATTCTTCTTGTTCATTTCTTTTTCATCATCAGGATATCCACTTGAATCCTTCCGCAATATTTGCTTTGAAGCTGGCTCCACAGAAGTATTATTCGCCTCTCCGTCCTACAGTAGTTCGAGGTAAAGGACATGAACCCAAATAATTGCAGAAGCTAGCTGAACGCCATAGAAAGACAAGCTAAAGTTATAACCGAAGTCCCAACTCAGGGAATCTAAACCTGACATGAATAAGTTAGTATTACCATCTTCCTTGATCTCTCCTGGTCATGCTCCCAAATCTCCCTATCTTTTTTCTTCTGAATTTCATTTGTTATCCTATCCAGCTCTTCCTGTGACAGGCCATAATTCTTTTGTCATTAAGAGTAAAGAGCAATAGAAATCTAATAATTATCATAACCCAGGAAACATATCAAACCTGTTTCTTCCTGGTTTCTTCAGCTTTGGCATCCAAAAATTGTTGTGGAACTCCACTTTCATTCTTCTGCGCACTAAGAAGAAGAGACCAAAGTTCTTTCATAAACTTTCCAGTGTTTTTCTCCATAAAACCTGTAAGTGATATTTGAACCTCCTTTCCATTCACTTCCTGCATTTCACAACACCATAGATAAAACTAAGATATGCAAACAACATTACAATGGCAAAACTACAAAATGCATAAACCCGATCAGAATTCCTGTAACATATATCAGGCAAACAAGCATCAACCCTTAGCTCATTTCGCTATCTGGATGTTCTGGGATGCCAACAAACCAGTTCCTAAGGAAAGTACGCACATGTTTCAATTAGTGAAGAACCAGAAAAAGAAAAAAAAACACGGGGCCCAACATTCTACAAAGGACAACAAAACATTCGCTATGCATCTAACAGCAAACTGAAACTCAGTGGAAGTTCTGAAGGGGTTTGGATTACCTTCCCATCAAGTAGCCCATATATAAAATTGATAAGAACTTCATCTTCAAACCCCAGAAGCTCCGTCACCCTATTAGCAATCCATGGTCTGATAACATCCATCTTCACTTTTCCCATATCAACCTAATTAATTTAAAAAAAGAGATCAACGACACCAATTAGTGAATTGAACAAAATAACTTCTTGTTCAGCGACCTCAACAAACAATTGTCCTTCCTATTTGCAAAATATAAACAAAGAAACGCAAAAATAGGAAAAGAAAAACGAACCAGATGGTCCAACTCAGGAGCAAACTTCTGGGACTTCAAAAGCTTAGCTTGCTTGTTGGAGAATCGAGTGTCTTGATCCGCAGAGGTACCCTACAAAACAAGAATCCAAAAGCAAGTAAGCTATGAAATCAAGATCCGAAAGTAACAAAAGTTAAGAGAATCGACACTCACCCGGAAAAACCTGCCCGACATTTTCTAGGGTTTAGGCCTTTGCTCACTCGAGGGAATTAGGGGAAGATATGTGCTAGACAGTAAGAGAGCTTTTGTTTACGGAACGAGCTTTGGCTACCAGTGGATTAGCATTAGGCCACATAGCTATCCTTGGTTGGTTACTTAAAATACTTACGAAGGGAATCCATAAAAAGTAAAAAGCCCAAAACATGGCCTTCTTGTCTCCTAATTCTTGTTCTTGGCCTTTGCTTCAACGGTTAATAAAGAAACAGCAGTCAAACCGCCGAACCCGAGGACGCCCAGGAGATGAGTCACCTAAAGCGCCATAGAAACAGAGGAATAAGATCAAACACCATGCGTACAAGATTTCCTAAGGGCATATGCATAGCATCAAAGAATACTAATTCAATCAAATAAACAAATCGCGCATGGGTCAACCTTACTTAGAAAACTCTTGTGCTTCTCGGCCCGTTTAGCGATCTTAACGCCCTGTTTAGACAAGATCTCCTTGGTTTGGTTCGCTTGTTTCTGTTAAGTCAAATGACTTTACGAGATTAATAAGTTTTGATGATAAAACAAAAAGAGATAAATGAAAAGCAGTCGAAG
>JANIHZ010000008.1:63057072-63067149 GCA_027478365.1 Erythroxylum rufum | reverse complement strand
ACATTCAAAAACGTCACATCTTTGCACAAAAATACAAGTGTTCTTTTATGCACACGTACTTATAAAATATGCACAATGCATGTTCAATAACAATTCCGGGGTACTTTATTGTGATCCTTATCAATAATTCATTCAGATATCAAAGCCCTCATTAATACCATGTATATTTACAATTGGACCAAAGCAAAACACTGTCAAACAATTTCATAACTTTGTTGACCACTTCAGATTTTCTACCCATATGATTTCAGGTCAACATTGCATATTAAATATGATAAGGTAAATGACCAAATTAGACAAAAATTCCTTTTGTAAAGTTGTTCGCCCATTTCTTAAATTTCTAATGACACCAAAATAATTTAATTTGGTTCAGTATACGAAACGATATACTCAAAATATTTTAGACGGTTCATAAGTTTCGGCAGAGTTCTTACCTCAACTTCCAACCAAAACTTGAAACTCTTCTAGACAGAATTAAAACTCTATTTCTTCATAAACGTTGTATCCCTATGTCTCTAGTTTATGCTTAATCAAAAATCACCCAATTTGGATAACTACAGAGAAATTTATGGTCAAATTACTAAAGTATGTTTGAGCTGTCAAGGGAAGAACTTCGCCGCGGCGAGAACAAAATGAAAGCCACGACGAACAGTCCAAAAACTAGTTTTTCTTGGAATCTTTTACGACGATCGCCGCGGAAAACTCTTGAGTTTGCCACTGCGAACTAAAAAGAATGAGCCACAGCGAACCAAAGTGGTCGCGGCAAACGTTTACAGAAAACTCGTGTTCCCCACTTTCCAGATTTTTCACTTTCTCACTCTACCATTATACACTTCTATACCCAAAACAATCTCTAAAACTTCACTTCATTTAACTTCTAATTTAGTTCGAATCATTTACATAAGATCAAAATTCAACTTTACTCCCTAACACCAAAACATAGCATAATTGGATAAGCTCTCATTTCTGAACACTCTCATTTTTCTGACATACACATTATCAGCCAAAAACTTCATTTCAAGTAAACCTTTGCATTAACATACACTTTCCCTCAACACTGCATCGTTTCAAAACTTTTCCTTGAAACCCAAACTCATTCAAACTCAACTCTGTTAACACTTCAAACATGAATAGTACATCTTTATTCATGTACGTTTTAAAACCAGAACAGAAACATATTATTTCTACATCACTTTACAAGAATTTCCATATTTCTTAATCCATAATCTATTCAACATAGTTTTAGACAAGTCCTAATTTTAAAATCAATCGTTTAATTTATTCAACACCGAAACCCAACTTCGCAACTCCATGCATGCTTGTAAATCTTTACACCAGAAACTAAACATCAGCAAAACTACTTACTTGTTTCAGCTTCTATTTTCAGCAATGAGAACAGATCAAAGGAACGAGAGTCCCACAATTGTCATTCGGATGTCAAGTGTTTCTTCACCGAGAAGAACACTTGCAGTGCATTATTTCTAGCTCAACCTCATTCTCGGTTATACTTTGCATGCCTTACACGTGTCCTCACTCTTACAAGCCATTTGTCTCAATTAATTAAGCAATTTCCATCTACCTATTATTGCCACTTGTCCCAATTATAGGTTGCCACGTGTCACACCATAATTAGCCAATAAATCAATATTTTTCTAAATTTCACCAAAAGTACCGAAATATCCTAAATAATACCAAAATTGCCAAAAACACATTTTAATCATATTTAACAACTCAATTGTACCCGAAAATGTCAATGAATGCATGTACAATCATATGAATGAACAAAAATGTGCATGTCACAATTAATTTATGCATGATGTGCATTTTCCTAATTTCTCATAAATTCTCATAATTCACAATTCTAGCCCTCACATGTATAACGGGATGTTACAGCAATGGAGGTGAGAATGAATAGGAAATGAAGTAAAAAAGATGATCTAGGTACAAGATGGGTTAGATGTAAAATGTTGGAAGTTATAAATCTAGAAAATTGGAAGAGAGCTGGAAAATGTTAGCAGTAACAATTACACTAATTAAGCTTTTGTATTTTAGCCATAACTTGTTCTATAGTTATCCGAATAAGATGATCTTTGATTTGTATTAAATTAGAGACATAAGGCTACATTTTTCATGAAGATATCGAATTTAAATTCTGTCTTTAAGAGTCTCAAAATTAGACATGAAGTTGAGAAGTGGGTGCAACAAATTGGTGGATGAATGTATATGTTTGTGTTATGTTTTCAGAGTATGAGAATATGTCCTATTTTGAGTGTTTATGATCAAGTATGGAATATGAATTGTGTATGGATGATGTTGAGTTGAAATTAAGGTATACTTGAAGAAGTATAAACTTGAAATTTTTGAATGTTGAATATGAATTGTTTAAGACTTAGGAATGAGATATGTTATGGAAAAAGGATAGGAATTCATGAATGATGACAATTAGTTGTAAGTGATGAATCAAATGAGAAGAGATTAGAGAGTTTAATGAAATAAAATTCATAGTTGAATTGTTATGAAATGATGTTGCATTAGAGGAAGTGAATTTGGGAAAATTTGGAGTGAAAGTGAGGTTAGGATAGATGTAGAAACCATTGGGAATGTTCTTGAGTAAGTTTTGTCTCACCTACGTCCATTAAACAGATATTAAGTCTGCTAAACGCACCTTCTCGGGTCTGGAAAGACTCTTAGCCTCGTCCATGTCCATTGAACGGACTTTAGGTTTGCTAAATGGACCTTCACGGGTCTGAAAAAAGTCCCCAACCCTGTTTATGTCCGTTAGGGGTGTGTATGTCTGCTTAGTAGACATTAACTATACACTTTTAGAAATTCTTGATTTTAACCCTCTAGATGGAAAAATCTTGCTTTGGGTCTTCATGAAATTTTAGATTTCGAAGTCCTCTTCGAAAGCGTCCTAGAATAACATTAATCTGACATCTACATCAAAAGTTATGTCTTTTGTCCCAAGATATGTTTGCTTATAGATGATTGACTTATTAATGTTTTTCCCATAAGATATTTAGGCTTGATTGTGATCTTGAATGAGCCTAGTTGATGTTGGATTGAGCTACTAAAGTAAGGAAATGTATTAGGTGTTAAGGAATGATTCCAAGATCATGGTAGTTGGTTATGAGACGAGTATTAAGGGAATGTACCCGGGAATGTCATTGAATATGCATCGTACATATTTCATCTACTTAAATGTGCATCAATGAATAGTTATAATTGTTAAATGTTGTGATGTGTATAAATGTGTATGTTTTGTATAATATAGAGGAACATATAAAGTGTCATCATCCAGACATTGTTAGGACTTCGAGGCAATAGCTTCTGGAGCAAACTGTGAGTAACCTAGATGGTTTCACTCAATTAATTGTTTGTGTTAGATTATGTTTGAATTATCTTATGACTGTGATTTGATTGTATTGATTCCGAACAATGAAGGTCCGAGGCTTCTGATGCTTGAATGTGATATTAAAGTGCTACTTGTATGTGAATGTGAAGAAATAAGTGATTTCTCAACTAATTGTTAAATGATGGACTAAGGTTCAAAGATAAATGTATTCTGAATGTGAATGTGAAATCTTATGATTGATTGAAAATATGAAGATGTGAAGCATTCCATTACATGAATGCATGAAAGATAAAGACAGTTGTGACCGGAGTCTCCAGCATCAAGAGCTTAAAGCTCAGACTATGATTAAAGCCTCAGGCTCAGTTGTCAACGTACCCAGTATCCACTAAGGGATATGGGACATTATCTGATACAACTCGGTATCCACGAGGGATATGGTGTAATATCCTGTTACCTATGTAAAGGCTATAATAGTGCATTATGAGGAATTACTGAGAAACTAGAAAATGCATATCATGCTTAAGCTAAATATGACATGCACATTTTTGCACATTCATATGATTGTACATGCATTCATTGACATTTTTCGGGTATAATTGAGTTATTAATGAGATTAAAATATAAATTGTGGATTATTTGTGGTGAAAATTTATTTGAATATTATGATTATTTCAGAATTTTTGGAAATTTCTGAAAAATATTGAAATATGGGCCAATCCTAGTGTGACACGTGGACTGATTAAATATTGACAAATGGCTTACATGTGTGCTGACATGTGGTAGTCTTGTTTGGATGACAAGTGTAAGACAAGAATACACATAGCTTATGTGTTGGTTAGGAAGAGATTACTGTAGCTTTTGTTCTTCACTGTGAAGAAACACTCAACACTGAAATTCTCTTCCATGTTCTTCATTTACCAATGTTGAATCTTTGTGTGTAATTGAGTTACTCTTACTGCTGGGAAGGATAGCTGAATTAAGTAAGTGATTGTTGTTGATGTTTTACGGTGTAAATATATATACATGCATGAGTGGTTTGAGAGGTGTAGTTTCCGTGATGAATGAATCAGATGAAAGATTTGTGAAATAAGAAATTGTCCAGAATGAAATAGGTCATGTTTTGATATGCAAAAATTTCACGAAAGATGATGTAGGAATATATATATGACCTGTTCTGGTTTAGAGAAAAACGCATATAGGTACTGTTCATGCGTGAATATATAAAGTGTAATAGAAATTAATTTAAATGAGTTTAATGATATGAAATGAAGATTTGTTGAAGTCGTGGCAAAAACTTGATAAAATAATAAGTTTTTGATGAAATGAAAGTTTGGAAAAATGGAAAAATGAATAAGATGAAAGTAGAAAGAGAAACAAAATGCAAAAAATGGAATTTGTACGTATGAGAATCAGATTTTTGATGTTTAAGTGTGAACCTTGAATTTTTGATTTGTTTTGTATTATTGAGCAAAAATGAAGTTAGCAGAATTGGTTTGAGTGTCATTTGTATTCATTGAAGAAGATTGAAGTGAGAATAAAAATCTAGAGCAGAGAGAGGAAGTATATATGAAGTTTCAGATTTTTGATGTTTGAAGTGTAAGTTTGAATCTGATTTGTTTAGAGATTTTATTGGGTATAGAAATGCATAATATATGATTTAGAAGTGATTAATATGGAAAAAATGAAAGAAATGGAAGGAGAAGAGGAAGAAATATTCGGTGAAGAAGAAGAGAGAAAGCACGATCATGGTTCAGCACGATCGTGATTTCTCTAAAAAACCAGCAAAGTCGCGATCGTGTAGCACGATCGCAACTTTCAACGTTTCTCCAAAATGTTTGTTTCTGAACATCCTTTGATATTTTTTCTATAACTCCTTCACCCGATATCCAAATGACTTGATTCTTGAACCAATGGACTCATAACACATTGTTCTATACCCTGAAAAAACATCATAGCAATCTGAAATCATTTAGGAGAGATAGAATCATAAAATTGGGACTGGTTCTGTTCAAAGCCGTGACTTATTTTGATTGGTATGCACGGGCGTGCATGGTGGTTGCACACCTGTGAGTTAATTAAGTTGGAGTGCATAGTTGTGCACAAATATTGCACAGTCGTGACTCAATATTTGTTAAATTTAAGATGAAAATTTTGAGGAGTATTGGAATATGATAACTAGGATGATTTCACTGAACATAGTTTGGTATTTTGACTATATTTTAATCAGTAGCTATCCAAATAGAATGAGTCTTGATTTAAATTGAACTAGAGACATATCGCTACAAATTTTCTGAAGAGATCAAATTTTAATTCTATCTCTAAGAAGTATAGAATTTGAGTTGAAGTTGAATACAGAGTATAGTTATAGTTCAAAGAACAGTCCAAAGTAAATTGAGTATAACTTTTGGAATATTGAATTAAATTGTATGATATTGGTGTCATTAGAAACTTACGACATTGGAGAATAACTTTCTAGAAGGAAATATTGTCTAATTATGTCAGTTACCTGATCAGAATGACCACGCAAAGTTGACCCGAAAGCATGCTGTTAGAAAAATCTGAAATGATCAATTGGGTTATGAAATTAGTTTCACATTGTTTTATTGTGGACCAAACCCTAAGTATAAATTATATATATGAGGGTTTTGATATATGAATGATATGGTGATAAGGATCAAAATAAGATACCCTGGATTTTTATTGAACATGCATTATGCATATTGTCTATACACAGATGTGCATAAAGAAATACTTATACATTTGTGCAAAAGTGTGATATATGTAAATGTGTTTTGTATGATATAGAGGAGCACATTGGACGCCAATCAGACATTGTCGTACCATCCAAGCAACAGCATATTGGAGCGTACTATAATTCAACCTAGATGATTTTCCTAGGATTGATTGAATTTGTTTAACTTCCAATTATTAACTGTTTTTGATTTTTTTATGAATTCCGGACTTAAAGTCCGAGGAGTTTAATATTTGGGAATGTATTGGAAGTGTTCTGATTTCTTTGACAATTCTGAATGATATTTGAATACTCAATGAAAGTTGAATGCTAGACTTAGGTTCGATGACTATGAGATTCTCACTATGCATCATATGTGACTGTTATACATGGCATATTTTGTATTTGATGCATTTCATAAAATGCATGCTTAGATAATGGTGATGTGATCAGAGTAGCCAATTTGATAGAGCTGTAAGCTCAGTATTCTGCACGTAGAGCTTTGCTCCGTTTAATTTGTTCTGACTGAGCCCAATGGGCCAATATCTGTATCTGTATGTGAAAGGCACTCAGTCACAATAATAAATAATGAATCTGGAGTCTCATATGCATCTGCATTTGTATAAATATCTGTATGTTCTTAATTCGAGATGATTACATGATATACTATGATAATATGAGAATTTGTATGTTCTGAATGAATATATGTGTTATATGTGGTATTATGCATTTGACCCGGGTGAAATCATCAATGATGGTTCACTCATTGAGTTCGTAAAACTCATAAAAAATTACAACGTGGCTTTTTGGGAATGAGACAGGAGACTTAGTTTCTTTAATTGGACTAGAGGAACATTTTAGACTTAGTTATGGCTCAGAGGTCTGTCAGTTGATGTCAGAAGCGTTGTAACTTGTATTTTTTTTGGTAGTTTCTTGTCTAGATCTTGTATAAAGATTGTAAAATATAGTGTAAGCTTTTATTAATGAATGAAAGGAATGGTTTTAAAATTTGATACTTTTAAATTATGTTAGATGATGCCATGTGTAAGTTGGATATGTGTTTTGCTCTAACATACCATTTTCATAGGATATGTACTTGAATGTCCTTGGATGTTCGGGTATATACTCTATGGTAGTGGGATGCTGCATATGGGCTAGTAAAAAGGCACTCGGTCACAACGACAGTAATAAATGAAAGTGAGTCTTATGTGCATTGCATTTATCATTGATATGTGTATTTTGTATGAATGAAATGTTTGGTATGATTATTCTGAAAGTTATATGTGATGCTTTATGCCAAAATGCAAAGATGTGAATTATATGTTACGTGTGTTGATGTGTTGCATGAATTGAGTGAGCCATCGATGATGGTTACCTCATTGAGTTCACAAAACTCATTAAAATTGCAACGTTGAATTTTCAGGACCGAGAGAGGACTTTAACTACTGAGAGACTCTACAAGAAGCAATATTCTTGTATTTTTGAAAAGAAGAAATGGCTCAAAGGTTGGTTAGCTGAGATTGGTAGATAATATAGAATTTTTGTATAATTCCTCATATGTAGCATATTTTGTATTTAGTTTTGTCATTGTACATATTCGGATGATACTATAAAGCTACAATGTACGTATTGTTTAAGTAATGAAATGAGAAATTTAGCTTTTAAATATTGTGTCTTTCTTGATCGTGTCTTATAAGAGAATAAAGAATGATGATGCCACGTTTAAGTGAATTTTATGAATGCTCTAGCATGCCATTATCATGGGTTAGGTACTAGAATGTCCTCAAGGTGTTCCGGTATGTACCCCGTGGTAATGGGGCGCTACAATATTCATAGGTTTAATAGACATGACAATTCACTCGAGGCAATGTCTAACTCAGAGCGCAATTCTGCCAACAGACCTGGAGGACTGGGAGGAGAGAGTTTTCCCATACACACTGGAGGATCCATTACCTACTAGGAGCATGCAAAGAAACTTGTAAGTATCTACATTTTACATTTATATTATGATTTTTTTACTTTAATGTATTTCAATAAAATTTGATTTGTGAATTTTGGAATGAAAATATATGTGTATTATAGAGAATGATAATGTTATAAAATTTCTGGTGCCATATATGGCTGTGTTTTGAGTTACTTTCTTTGTTCAACAGGGGGTACATATCATAAAAATAGAGGAAACACTGTCGAAATTTTTTAAAATTGTAGTTCACTTATAAAATTTTATTTTGATTCAGGAAATGTCTATAGGTAGGAAGCCTATACTCTGTCAGCTCTTTTTGCACACTAATATATGTGAAATTTATTCTTAATAATTATCACTTATTAACATAAATATTGCCTCCTGATAGGACCAAATACAAGAAAGCATTCAACAACAGTCTCAACACTCTAAAACTAATGATGAGACTCAGGTATATCTTGATGCAGTGGGCGGTAGGGACCGACATGGAAGGATCTTCGACTTAGGTTCATTTGCGAACACATGCTATTTGCAATCCTCCACGTCCAGTACAGCTGCATCTAGTAGGCGGTCAGCATCCAATGAGTTGTTCAACTTGAGAGCACAGTACAGATGTTGGCAACTCAATTACAATAGTCGATGGAGTACATAGCCTAGCTCCGTAATGAGATGGATGAGTTGAAGGGGAGGGGCAGTACCTCATCGCACCAGTCAACACATAGCTTGGTTTTACTACTCTCAAGTCATTTTGTATGAATTACATATTTATTGTTGTAGATAATAATTTTTTATTATCAATTAAGATAATTTTTACTTTATATTATCATTCAACTTATTATTTAGATAAATTCAATATAGAAAAAATTCAATATATTATCACCAGATAATTGTATAAATTAAATATCAATCATAAGATTACCAATCAAAATTAAATTTAGAACTTAAATGTATGATTAATAAAAAATAATATCGGTGCATTTACCGACATAATTATCATATTCTTCGGTAAATTTAGCATTAAATTTACCGACAAAATAAGACCATTTCATCGGTAAATAATTTACAGATAGAAAAACTCATCATCAATACGTGTTCCTAAATTTATCAACGAAACACAACTTACCGTCACTAAATGTTTCGATAGATTTTCAATACTTTATCCGTTGATAATATTTACCGTCAGTATAGTTACTAATGGACTTAAAAATTCATCGCTATATTTAGGGAAAAAATTGTTCATTGGGAAATTATCGATGAAATATTTCTATTCTGTCCCTAATTATAGACGACCGTTTCTCTGAGGACTCGTGCGGTCAGTAATTTCCGTCGACAAATTTACTTGCCAACAAAAAACCTTCACATTTCATCGATAATTTTCGTCACTAAACACCCATTTTCTTGTATTGTACTAAAAACTAGGTTTTCGGTGAGCTGGCATAATTTCACAGGCCTGCATATGTTGTTCATGGCCGTGAGTGTGAGTCATGGGGATCACCACTGTGACCCAACTTGCATGGCCGTTACTTGAGTGTCACGCCCATGCAACTTGCGTTATGGGAATGACTCATGATTGTGATCTACCTTTCATAGGCGTGACTTGAGTGTCACACCCATACAACTTGTGTCATAGGCGTGAGACATAACACAACCATGGCCATGACAAATTGATGTTAGCCATGAGTTATGCTCTGCACTCTTCATGCTTTTAATTTTATGTATTTTCTTGTCTTCTCTTGCCCTAATCCTTCTCATTCTTGCTCAATGAAGACAAATAATTGTGAATCTCTAGAAAAAGGCTCAAATATTGTGTTTTTTATTTACTTTAGCTCTTTCACTTCCGAATTGTACCTAAAACCAAATATGAACCAAAGTAAACGTTTTAAGCATTTCATATCATTAAATACTAGGTGTTATGTAATAAATGCATAATCAATTAAGCACATATCATCCTGGTGTTGGATCGGAAAAAGAAAGCATGCTTTATTTGGAGAAACGGTAGATTTCAAAACTTTTAAGAAATCATTTTGC
>JANIHZ010000008.1:62814805-62825797 GCA_027478365.1 Erythroxylum rufum | reverse complement strand
TCCTCCACAACTCCACCCACCGACAACATTTTCATCAAGATTTTCATCAACCGTTCAACACTAATACTTTAATACACGGCAAATCCAATCCATTTCTAATCCATAACACACACAAAAATTCCATTTACCAGTCAACACACACCCAAAAAAATTTCTACACAGTCGGGTCTCGGGTCACTGCCTCACTGGGTCTTCACTTGGGTCGGTGGCCGGTGGTGTTGGTTGCGACAGAAGGAGGACGGAGGAGGCGGTGTGTCTAGGCGGCGTGGACGATGCGACGAAGGTGACCCGTCAGACCACCGGAGGACGACAGACGCACGGAGCAGAAGACGAAGACGTGAGGAGACCACCGGAGAAGACGAAGATGCGAGGGAGGCGGAGGAGGACGACCAGCGACGTAGGCGGCGAGGGAGTGGCGGCGATCTGAGAGGGAGAGAAAACGAAGAGAGGTGAGACAGTAAGAGGGAGACCGAAGTCAGGGAGGGGGTGATTTTTTAGGGTTTGATTTTAGTTTTTTGCAAAACAGTCCCTCTTCTTTTTTTTTTCCCGGAATGGTCCTGAGTTTCGCCGGTACTGGTGGTACCGGCCGGTACCGGCCGGAATTTAAGATCGGTACATTTAAACCAGTAC
Organism: Erythroxylum rufum; assembly: GCA_027478365.1. Lineage (NCBI taxonomy): Eukaryota > Viridiplantae > Streptophyta > Magnoliopsida > Malpighiales > Erythroxylaceae > Erythroxylum > Erythroxylum rufum. The sequence continues at coordinate 62,825,167 of JANIHZ010000008.1, read as the reverse complement.
CGGTTTCGGATTTCGACCGGTATGGACCGGTACAGTACGAAACTCATACCACTGGTTATTAGGGCATTACTTGTATTTTATATACTTGGGTAAAATAAAAAAAGGCCCTATTTTTACTTATTTTTGGGCTCTCGTAAAAAAAATAATAAATAAAAAATTTAATTTTTATTGTTTTTATGAAATCAAAATAGGTCTTATTTTATTATATATTTTTTTTATGAGAATATGAAGATGACCTCTCTGTACAAAGAGAAAGAAAGCTCGACGTGTTTGTCAACTCTAAAAGACCATTGGGGTGGATTTCTGCTAAGCCATTGAGAAGAAGATTGGCTCTATTGAAGTTGTTGTAGATGAACTGGGTTTCATCTTGACCCAATGTCGAGTGTTTCAAAGATAGAAAACAACAGACTAGGAATGCAAGAATTCAGACACAGGAACCATTTTCTTACAACAATTGAGGCACACCAATAACCTTTTGTTCGTGAAAATCATGCTGCTGAACCATTGACTTTGCTACTATTCCTTGCAAGCTTTTTACTTTCCATGTAATTAGAGAGATAGAGACGTCAGAGGATGACTCAATCAAGTAGAAATATTTTTCGCAATCATAAATGATATCTCGTATACACTAATTTAAAAAAGTTATTAATTATTTTAATTGTGATATGTAATCTTGAAATTAAAAGAGAGACGCTAAATATTTAAAATGTATACACTATATTTTCAATTGAATTATTATACCTGTGAATAGCAGAATGTTACATTAACTAGATTACAAAAAAATGTATCATCTTTGGTGATTTGTTTGTGGACTAGAGGAGGATTTAAAACAACAGAAAGCTTTTTTATTCAATATGAGATATAGTGGCCAAGTCAACTTTTTTATGATTTAGTGGCCAAATGATCCTGTAACATATTGATGACTCTACGGAAGCATGAAGAAGAAGGGATAGTTTGCTGTCTATCCAGCCAAGTTAGGAAAAAGCCACTGTTTTAGCCAAGTTTGACGTAGTAGTTTTATAATTAGGGTTAAAATTAGAACAGATTTAGCACATGCTATTAGCTCCCCTAAAGTCCATGGTTATTGATAATAGTGACCAGTCTCAAAGATGGTAAAATGCAGATAAAGTTAAGGATTTAGCATGATATCAACAATTTGATTTGAAGAAGCGATATGTTGGAAGAAAAGAGTTTTGTTGGTGACCAGGGACGAATCCAGAAATTTTTTTGAGTTGAGGCAAAATTTTAACGGAGGCAAAATTTTATTTTTAACGGAGGTAAAATTTTAATAGGAGCAAAATTTTATTTTTTTATGAGATCAAAACTTAAAATAATAATTTTTTATATGAAATTTTTTAGAAGCCATGAGGGCAAGTGGGGGATGTGGATCCGTCCACGTTGGTGACAAGGTCTCAAATATAATGGATATCAATCTCGATATACTTTGTGAGAGCATAAGAAATTGGATCTAAAACTAGAAAGGTGGTACCAAAATAACCGTAGCAGAGTGTAGGTTTGATGTAAGACATGTAAGGGAATGTAAAATTCTTGGTTTAATATTGTTCAAAATATATCGTATATTAGTTGCATATTAGGTGTATATTTAGTCATATCTTTGTGTTCCTTTTCTTGTTATTTACCTTATTTAGTTTTTGTAATTACCTTCTTTAGCTAATAACCTTTTGTATAAATACCAAGTGTATCTGTTTTTCAAAAGTGAGAATTATTTTATTTCTCTCAACCCTAATCTCTCCATGGTATCAGAGCTACAATAATGGACTCTCAAACATTCAAAACAGGTTCTCTCACTGTTCCTACTGGTGCACCAGTAGCCAATCCACATCTTCCCTCCCCCATTACTTCTTCTACTCACTCTCATTCCTTTTATGTCAAATTGAATACAAAAAACTACTTAGCATGGAAGACTCAATTTTCACCTATTTTCAATTATCAAAATCTTACTTATCTTCTCACTAATCCTTTTCCTTCCTCCGCTATTCTCATTGCTACCAATGATGAAATAACGAATTATGCATAAAAGGAGTGGTTCAAGAAAGACCATATGCTTCTTTCCTGGATTTTCTCATCTTTAACAGAGGAAATCTTTCCCTACGTTATTGGTCTTATGACGGAAAAAGAGGTCTGGACAGCTCTTGCCCACGCCTTTGGCTCCATGTCACAAAATCGTCAGCTTCAATTACATATTGAATTACAAGAATTTAAGTGTAGTGATATGTTAGTCTTTGAATATCTTCAAAAGCCAAAAGCCAAGGCAAATGAACTCAAAGCTGCAGGTAAGCCACTTACACCTACTAAGTTTAATGCAATCATATATAGCAATATTGGTGTTGAGTATCACGCAATTATCACTACTTTAAATCTTCAAACTGATCTTGTGTCATTTCATGAGTTGCACGAGCAATTAGTTACTCATGAGAATTTGTTGCAAGGTCTTCATAATCCATAGGCCAATAAAGTTCTCAAAACTACCACTCAATTCGCCACCCATCCTCCTTCCTATTCTTCATCTAGACCTAGTAATGGAGGTAACAATGGGCCATGGAATAGCAACTAGCAGTGACCTCGGGGTTTTTGCCATGTCTACAAAAAAGTGAATCACACAATTGTCACTTGCCACAGCAGATATACACCTCAAAATGTGTTGTCTTTTAGTGGCTCTCAGCCACGCAATTCAGGTCCTCACTACATTTTTCCACAAGCCAATTATGTTCAATCTTCTTATGGTTATCAAGCTCCTCCAATTTCACCTCCAACTCCTTAAGCTTGGTATCCCGATATGGCAGCCAACTATCACATCACCCTTGATTTTCAGGCTCTAACGGCGGCTCAAAGTTACAATGGGAACGACAGTCTTCATGTTGGTAATGGTCAGGGCTTACAAATTACTCATACTGGTAATGTTCAACTCTATTCTAAAACTGATACCTTAAATTTAAATCAAGTACTCTTTGTTCCAAAAATTGTTAAAAATCTTATGTTAGTAAAAAAATTTACTGTTGATAAAACTTGTTTCTTTGAATTTTGGCCCACTTATTTTGTTATCAAGGACCAGGTGATCAAGAGGGTACTAATGCAAGGACCCAGTGAAGATGGAGTATACAAGTTGTGACCAATCAAGCAGGCCTTGGCAGCTGAAATGGTGTCGCTTGATGAGTGTCATATTAGGCTCGGTCATCCCAATATTAAGAAGCTTCAAACTTTGGTTCAAAATAAAAGAATTTTAAGTAATTCTTCTAAACTGAGTCCTTATTCTAGTTGTTTATTAGGAAAAATGTCTACAATTCCATTAGTTGCTATTGAACACAAGAGTTGTTTTCCATTTGATATTGTTCATTTGGATGTTTGGGGGCCATCCCCTACTCTTTCATTTAATGGTGACAAATATATAGTTTTGTTTGTTGATGATTTTTCTCGATACACTTTGGTGTATTTTTTGAAAAATAAAAGTGAGGTTTATGACATTTTCTTGCACTTCGAAAAATTAGTTGAAAGAAAATTTCAGGTAAAAATTTGATCCTTTCATTCTGATTGGGGAGGTGAATACCATAAATTAAACTCATATTTTAATCGTGTTCATATTCACCATGGAATTGCTTGCCCACATACCCATGAGCAAAATGGAACAACTGAGTGAAAAATTCGTCATTTAATTGATACTACCTTAACTTTATTGCCCATGCATCTTTACCTTTAAAGTTATGGAATTTTGCATTATAATAAAGTGTTTTTTTGATTAATATATTACCAAGTCATGTTTTGTCCAAACAATCTTCCTTTCAGATTTTATATAAGAAAAATCCGAACTATTTACAAATCAAGCCATTTGGCTGTGCGATTTTTCCATGGCTTAGACTATATCAAGCTCATAAATTCTCTTTTCGAATAATTAGCTGTGTTAATCTTGGTTTCAGTCCAAATCATGCTGCTTATAAATGTTTTGACAAGAAAACATGTCGAATTTATTATGCTTGTCACGTAAAATTCAATGAATTTTTTTTCCTTATGCTGACTCTGTTACTACTCATCAAGTGCCGCGTTTACACAAACTCCTTTGCTCAACATTACTAATGATGTGTACTCCACCTCGGGTCCTACATCAGCCACCTCACTAGGGGTGGGTCTTACTCCTTTTTCAACTCCTTGTTTATCTCCTAGTAATCTCATTTTAAAAAAATCTCTTACATCTGCCAACTCCTTACCTAATCCCTCAAACTCACCCGAAACATCCAATTCTTTATCATCTTCACCTTCTCAAACGTCATCTCCTAAAAAGAAGGTCAGCTCAAATCATCCTTATCCCAATCTCCTACAACCAACTTCCCTGATGCACTTCAAACTCAAAATTTATCCACATCTCCTTCTAGATTAAATCTTTTGGTTGACCTTACCCAATACAATCAATCTAAACCAAGCCCAAAATCCTTAGTCCAATCGAAACCCACCACAATCCGTGGTCATGCAATGAATCTTCGATCCATTACCAGAAACAAATGACAAGCTCACCTTGCCTATACCAAACCAAATTATATTACCCAAGAACCCAAGACTATCACATAGGCAAACACGAATTTATAATGGCACTGGGCTATGTAGGATGAGCTCAATGCTTTACTTGAGAACCAAAAATGGCGACTAGTTCCCCGACCTACAACCAAGAACATTATTGGAAATAAATGGGTGTTTAGAATCAAACGGCATCTTGATGGAAGTATTCACAGGTATAAAGCTTGGTTAATGGCCAAAGTTTATGCTCAGCAAGAAGGTGTAGACTATCATGAAACTTTTTCTCCTGCCATTAAGTTTACTACTGTTCGCACTCTTTTATCATTAGTTACTATTCATGGTTATCCTATTAGACAAATTGATATCTCCAATGCCTTTCTTCATGGTCATTTGGAGGATGAAATATACATGGAGCAACCGATAGGCTTTCATCATGCCTAGTTTCCCAACCATGTCTATTGCCTTTAGAGATCATTATATGGCCTTAAGCAGGCCCCAAGGGCCTGTTTTAAACAGCTCACTAACTATCTACTTCAACTTGGCTTCACACCCTCCAAGGCCGACACTTCTCTCTTCTTTCTCATACTTGGGAGTTTAAAATTTTATGTCCTCGTGTATGTAGATGACATTTTATTAACTTGTTCTGATGTTACTAAGCTTGATTGGTTTCTTCAGTCTATTAATCAGGTGTTTCCTGTTAAGGATATGGGTCCTCTGCATTATTTCTTAGGCATTCAAGTCACCCATCAGCCCATGGGCTTAGTGCTCAATCAAAAAAAAAATATTTGGAAGATTTTCTTCGTGAAACAAATATGCTAACTTCCAAACCATGTGCCACACTTATCCCCACAACTCCCACTTTGAGTAAAGCAATGAGTTCTCCTTATCTACATCCTAAGCTATATCGTCAAGTTCTTGGCTCTCTTCAATATCTGACTCTCATTAGGCCTGACATTGCTTTTCCAGTCAATAAGTTAGCACAATTCATGCATAGTTCAACTGATATTCACTGGCAAGCAGTTAAGCGTCTCCTTCATTATCTTCATGGCACTACTTCTCTAGGTCTTACATTCACCAAACGGTCTAGTATTTAGCTTCAGGCTTTTTCTGATAGTGATTGAGCAGGCTGTCTGGATGATTGCCAGTCTACTAGTGGGTATCTGGTCTACAGGGTAACAATCTTATTTCATAGTCCTCAAAGAAGTAGCCAATGGTTACCCGTTCATCCACAGAATCTGAATACAAGTCCATTGGTAATGTCATGGCAGAAATCATATGGTTAGGTTCCTTGCTTCGTGAAATTGACTTTCCTCACTCTCTTCTTACGCAACTCTGTTGTGATAACATCAGTGCTGTCTATTTGATAGCAAATCCTGTCTTTCATGGGCGAACGAAATATGTGGAGCTGGATTACCATTTTGTTAGTGAGCAAGTTAAGGTCGCCTAGCAGTAAAATTCATCTCTAGTGTTGATCAACTAGCTGATGGTCTTACCAAACTGCTGGACACTCGGTTGTTTCACCGCTTTAGGGACAAGCTTCGCCTTCATCATACTCCGGCTTTAGCTTGAGGGGTCGTGTAAGGGAATATAAATTTCCTAGTTTATTGTTCAAAATATATCGCATATATTGGCTGTATATTAGGTGTGTATTTGGTCATATCTTTGTTTTCCTTTTCTTGTTATTTACCTTATTTAGTTTTGGTAATTACCATCTTTAGCTAATAACCTTTTGAATAAATACCAAGTGTATCTGTTTTTCAAAAGTGAGAATTATTCTATTTCTCTAAACCCTAATCTCTACAAGACAAACCTATTTCATTGAAAAGAGATCTAATCCAACATATTTTAGCAACAACAAGTGTAATGCCCCTATCTTGTGGCTTTGTGCTATTTCTAATATCAAAGGGTTGTTTCTTGACATTCCAAGAAATGAGATTGGACCAACAAAAATACAATGGCTAGATGTAAAGCGAAAGTCATCTTGAGCCAACCTTATCAGTGTCGCAATAGGCTTGTATGGTAAGAGAAGTAGTGTAACTTGTAAGTTAAATGAACACCATAAGAGGGAGTGGATTACAAATATCGTAAAATTTGCTTAGTCACCATTAAGTGAATGTCAGTAAGACAATGTAAAAATTAAGAAAATTTGTTAATAGCAAATTAGATATTAGGGTGATTGAAGAGCACCAATAATACTTCAATATTCGACAACATTAGAAAGAGAATGATTATAGTTTTTACAGGGGGTTAGAGTGGATGTGATTGGATGGATAATAGGTCTGGAATCGACAAGACATGCAATGATTATAATCAATATTTTAAAAATTAGACCGAAAATTAAACTAGTACGACAAGAGGTTTATGGTTTAAAAGGTTTAGCCAATATTTATAAAATCAGTTCAAGATTTAATAAAATTGAAAACTTTGAAAAATATTGTGCTTATTAAAAAAATTTAAAACTTTATAGGGAACATGCAAGATATTTAAGGATATGTTGAGAAGATGTTCATACCATGGAGTTCTTGTTTCGTTATTGGTTTAGACATTTTATAATGGTAAAATTCTTCAACAAGGTAGTTGATAGACATAGTAGTTGAAGAAACGTTAAACAATAAGACACCAGAAGTAACCTAAGAGTTAATTGAAAATATGCTTATAAATAGTTATTAATGGAATTTTGTAAGAGTTAAACGTAACAAGCTAACTGGGGTTTATTATGTAGATGAATTTATAGCTTTGGTGGTACAACTTGAAGTTCCATGTAAGAAAATTGGTCAATTGTTGGTCCTACAACAACCACTCAGGTGATGCAGTTTAAGATGTATAAAGGTGTACGTACAAGCCAAGACTATCAAGTTGTAAAGCTATAATAAAAACTGCTAAACACTTTGACTACTTAGGTAATACAAGTAAAATCTAGGTTAGAGGAACTACCCAAACTATTTATTTGGAAATCATGAGCAACAAAGGCAAAACCCTTTATTGATATTTCAATAATATCATCCTTTATAAAAGAAAAAGGCTAACTTGGAAGATAGCATGAGAAAAATTATTCAAGCATATGAAGTTTTCTTTCAACCTATAGAAGTCTCATTAAGGAACTAAGAAGGTTTTATTCATAACTTAGAGTACTAAATAGAAAATTTTACCAAGTTCATTTTTGAGCAACTGCAAGGAGGCTTACATAGCAAAATTGAGATAAATATAAAGGAGCATATGAAAGTAGTCATTACAAATGGTAAGGAGTTAAGCGTGGAAAATAAATAAGTTGAGGAGGAGAAGACTGAGGGATAAGGAGTAAGAGAAAGAAGGTAAGTATCCCAAGCCAATGAAGGAATTAAAGCCTAGTATTCTATACCCAGTGATATTGAAGAACGATTGCATAGATGAGAAATTTGGTAAGTTTTTGGAACTCTTTAAACAACTTCATACTAACTTACCTTTTGTTGATGCTCTTTTCTATATGCCTAAGTATGCTAAATTTATAAAATAGCTACTATTAAACAAGAGGAAGTTGAAGGAGCTAACCATGGTGAAACTAACCAAGGAGTGCTCTGCCATCCTACAAAACAAACTACCTAAAAAGCTTAAGTATCTAGGGGGTTTTACTATCCTTTACTTAATTGGTAGTTTATAGAATAGAAAAGCACTAGTTGGCTTAGGGGTTATAATTAATTTGATGGCTTATAATTTTTACAAGAAATTAGGTTTAGAAGAATCAAAACCAACTAAGATAAGTATCCAATTAGCTAATAGGTCACCTAAGCATCCTAGAGGTGTCATTGAGGATGTTTTGGTTAAAGTTGAAATTTTCATTTTCCCATGTGATTTTTTTCATATTAGATGTAGACGAGGACATCGAAGGACCTCTTATTTTATGTCATCCCTTTTTAGCTACTACTAGGATAATAATTCATGTATGTAAAGGTAAATTAATGCTTAGAGTTAGTTGAAGTAGGAATGTTAAGCTAATGATGTTAAACAAGCGCTCTTTAGGAGCTAACCTAAGTTTAATTAGTAATTTTATTCTATTTAGTTTTACTTTAGGTTTCAATTTCCATATTTCAATTTATACATATGTTAATATTATATTTAAGTATAAAACTTTTGGTTGTTTAATATTATAAAACTTTTGGTTGTTTAATGGTTAAATGGGTGTTATGTTTTATCTTTTTTGTCTTAGGCGTGCTTGTGAATTTATAGAACGGAAGGTAAGTAGAAATTTGGCTAAATCAAAAGGTTACAAAGAGTTACATACCCATTAACATGCCCGTATTGATGGCTATGTTCTTCTACATGCCTGTGTAAAGAAAAAACATGACTATGTTCTATATGGAATAGAGGTGCCAAAAAATTACAAAAAGATACATGGGCACTAATATGCCCGTGCTAGTGGCTATGTTAAATTCTAACTTCTTTTCCTTTGCTTGCAAAAAAGTTACAAAATTATACATGCCCATGAAAATGCCTGTGTTAATGGCTATGTAGTGCTTTCAGCCCAACACACCCATATGTTTTAAAAATTAGACCCTAAATTAGACAACACCAAGCATCTACACACTTGTGTCACTTCTCTTTTTGAACTAATCCTTCTTAAAATCCCACAATAGTTTCCCAAATTCCTATTTTTCTTTTTCCCTCTCATTCCTTCCCTCTAAATGATGTTCCACACCCTTCTCCTATGTAAAACTAGACATCCAACTTATTTTCATTGAAGCTTCAATGAATTAATGTATGTTTTATGCATTGTCTATGATGTTTTAAAGTCATTGAACCAAATTTTGGGAGAAATAGGTGTAGTAATAACTACTATAGGTGTTTGTGGAATTTTTTCAAATACATTAGACATTAAACCAATTTTTGAGGGGTTACTAACTTTCTTTCGGTAATTTTTCATGTTGAATTTAAATTTTCTAGGGTTGTTGAATTTGTTCTGGATGATTTTATGATGAAATCGAATCCCTAAAGGTTGTTGAATGTTTAAAGATGAATTCAGTTACAAAATTGTTTTTTGGGGTTTTGTTTGAATTAATTAGGGTGTTTATATAAATAATTACAAATCTTACAGTTAATTGATGTTAGGTAGTTTTGTTTGTTTAATTTGGATATTGTAATTTGTTAATGCCATTATACTCCAACTTTATACACTATATTGGGAATTATCTGACTTATTTACATTTTTCTCCTTAATCTCTATTAATTTATCATATGATTGCAATAGTTTTAGTTGTTGTGGTTTGATTAACATATATTATTCCCTTTGTTTTGATAATTTTGCTTATTTTCATATTTTAAGGTATAAAAATGAAGAGGGAAAATATAGCACAACATTAATGGGAAAATAAAGTTCCTAGGAAATGAAAAATGGTGAGGGTACATCGCAATAAATACACCGACAGTCAAAGTCAGCATAACTTACATCGTCTTTACGAGTCCGGATTCGTTGTCTAAGGGGATCCCTGTCTTATTCTGTCTAATAAAAAAACGCCATCGTATTTGTTAATAAATTTGGACAGATACTTTAATAGTTGGACAGACGCCAGTGGGACCCACCCATAGGCGCCGATATTGAGCCAAACCCAAAGCTAGCTTTGGATTTCCAAAGCCATTTTGTTATTCCTCAATGTTATTCCAAAGCCAAATACAAAACAACAATAAGAATAATAGCAAGTAGAAAATTATTAATTATCTAAATTTATAACAATGAAATTAATAAGAATAATTAAATAACCATAACAATTTTTAATAACAATATAATGGTGAATAATAATAAGGAATATAAAATTAGCACAACTTATAATAATTTCTGAAATAATTTCTAAAAATACAAATTATAAT
>JANIHZ010000008.1:62775532-62790909 GCA_027478365.1 Erythroxylum rufum | reverse complement strand
AAATGAAAAATTTCTGATTTGAAAAGTTTATAATAAAATATAAAATAATAAATAATTTTTGATTATAATAAATTATAAATTATCCTATTTTTTAAATAATAATTTTTTAATATCGCGTCAATTTATATTCTATCGTTCCCTACGATGCGATCAAACGTAGGATAACATAAAGCGTCGTTTCTCTCGCACATGACAAGCCAACCAAAATGTTGAGAAGAAAACCCACCAAAATCGAAGTTAAGATCGAAGACAAAGAAGAGCTCGAAGAAGCCCGCAAACGCGCCGCCGCCGCCGCCGCCGCCGCAGGAACAACGTCCACCACTGCTGCGGCCTCTGTCGTCCAACTCCTCGACCGCAATCAAGCAAATCCCTCCTCCAAATCCAGCCGCATCGGTCTCTCCAACTAAAACTTTGTGAGTTTTTGATGGAGGTCGAGGTCAAATTACGGCTCGCGGACTCAACAAGCCACAACCACGTGAAGTCTCTGCTTTTACCGTTTCACGTCAAGACACTGAACCAACATAACCTTTTCTTCGATTCGTCAAATGGGTCTCTATCCTCACAACTCGCAGTGCTTCGATTGCGCTTTTACGACGACGACGCACGCTGCGTTTTGTCGCTTAAAGCCAAGCCTTTACTGGTCAACGGAATAAGTCGCGTGGAGGAAGATGAAGAGGAGATCGATCCAGTGATTGGTCGTGCATGCGTCGGTGACCCGTCTAAGTTGGGTTCGATTGGGTCGAGGATTGTGGGTAGGTGTAGAGATGAGTTTGGGGTTGTGGGTGATGTGGGTTTTGTGGGTTTGGGTGGGTTTGAGAATGTCAGAGAGGTTTATGATTGGAAAGGTCTGAACTTGGAGGTTGATGAGACTAAGTATGGGTTTGGTGTGTGTTATGAAGTGGAGTGTGAGACTGCTGATCCCGAAGGCGTTAAGAGAGACCTTGAAGGGTTCTTGAAGGAGAATGGGATCGACTACAAGTACTCGGAAATGTCAAAATTTGCTGTTTTTCGATCTGGGAAACTACCACAATGAGTGAAGTTATTGAATGAATGGAGTCATATTTCTTGTTTAAATGCTGCTTTTTTAGTATGAAATTTTGATGATTGCGTTGAATAAATGGTGAATGTAATAGTCGTTTATGGGTTCATTTCATTGATCTCCTTTTGTTGTCAAAGTTTTTGTACTTGGTCTTGATTAGTGGACTGTGTTTCCCTCTCATCCTTGTACTTGATTCGTGATTGATTCGAAATGAAATGTTGAGGTTTCTTTGTCTTCTCTTCTGTGCATTAGAAATAATGCTTCAGTTTATCTGTGGTTATTAAATATTGATGTCAATGTAAGATTAGCAGCTAATCGCTTGTGTCACCGATGTGATGGTATTCTGTTACTTATGTTGTGAAAGAAGAATTTGCATCCTGTTGAGCATGTTTTGTAGCACGGACTTCGCCTATCGGATGCTGATCGGAATTTTCAGAATTTTCATGAGTTTGGATGTTGTTAATATTTTACTGACGTTCCTTTGTCAACTTATCTACCTTTAGTGGATGTATATTGAATGATTAGTGCAGCAACTAGTGAGCATCTTGAATCTTGATCAACAGGTTGTATGCCTCTCTCGATGAGGCATTTTTCTAGCATCAAATTTAATCAAATAACTTAACCTGCATCTTGGTTATCAGTTGTCATGGAAACAGAAAATGGAATGCCTGAATACCTGCAGTAATTGTAGTTTAGCAAGGCAATTGTGTCTTGCCAACAAAATCTAGAGAGTAGATGAGAGTTGGCATGTGTTGTCCTCATTGACGGAAATTTTATTGTTTTCCTTTTCTTCAGTGTTGTTGAGAAGGTTTGCTAACTTATGAACGCACTTATTTGATCACCATAACTTATGAAGCTGCAGAATGTTTTTTAAGTTCTACCTGTAGTTCATTTGGACTTTTAAGTCATTCATCAAAAATCTCGAATTGAACCTTGCAAATGTTCTTCGCTTACACGGGTTCAGGCGCGTTTCATCAGCCACTACCTTGTCGATGATGTTGATACCTCGTCTTGTAGCAGAATGTGATCATAAGGGTTGTTTCTCCTATAGTGCAAAGATCAGTAACAAAGCTCCAGAGGGAATGAGCAGTTGCCCTCTATTTTATTGATGAATTATGTTTTTTTTATTATAACATTTCAGAAATATCGTTTTCTCTTCTACACTATCAATTGATGGATCTCTTCCTTTTATATTCTGAAATGAATTGAGTTATGCTTTCTTGTGTTAGATCAAAATCAAAATCTCCACTAAAATCTTGCACTTGATCAACCAGCCTTCTGTTTAAAACTGCAGCGCTTTTCAACTTCCAGGTTACTTCCTCACCTCAATGCAAACTCATTCCATGATAAGGTTAAAGTTAGCTGTTGGGATTGCATGTAATGCCAGTGTAATACTAATATATATAAACCATCTTGACATAGTAAACCTATGTCTGAAATAGTTAGCGATGGTAACGGGATAGGTTGGGTGCTTTTTAGATTGAATTAGGTTAAAATTGTCATTTTTGGAACTTGAAAAGTAGTAGTCAAAGTGAAAGTCTTTGACAATAATTGTAAACTAGTTTAGTATCTAAACATTTACTTAGTATCTATCCGAAACAGTCTCTCTACCGGTTAAAGGTAAAGTTGCATAATATTAGATCTTATCAGATCCTACATATCAACAAGATTTTCACTAAATTGTTTCCATTTTAAACTAGTTTAGCATGAAATTTTTATTCAACTTTAAGTATGAGTCTAATTAAATTTATTTTAGTTTGAAAACCTCATTTAATTTTTTTTATTTAAATCTAATTATGAACTAGATTAATAAATAATTTAATTTAATTTAACTTGTTAATCTTAAATTCAATTAGCTACTTATCATATTTGTAACTTTGTGGGACAAGTTCATTATGCCATGGGGCACTTTTGACTAAAGTTTGGTGGTCCATTAACTATTGAAAATGTATACAACATTTCAAATTTAGGAAATAAGTTGTCATTGTCCATATTATATTCAAGTTGGCTTTATAACATATTAAATTCTTTGAATAGGGTTTTCATAATTATTGAGATTTGTGACTAACTTACTTTAGATTAATTTTCAAACTCAAGTTTTATCCTCAATTGGACTTTAATGTAATCATGTAAAGTACTAAAAGTAATTAATAAAAAATAGCTTAATGATTGATGTTTTATATATATTTAGTTATTATTTAATAATTTTTATTACCCTAATTGTAATTTAAAAGCTAGTAAAGTCAAAAGAATTTAAAAAAAGTGCAAAAGGAGATTCCCCAAATAACACCTAAATTAGGAGAATTAAGTAGGTCAAACAAACTATACATATCTGAATTTTCTATTGCCAGAGCCTATTCCTTTGCTCACAAAGCACTTTAACTCTTTACTCTTCTCTGGAACAACCCAAAACTAGCCTGGATATATCCATCTTAATCAAAAGCCCTCCCGACTCGGACCACACCCTAGGGTTTGCCCTAACCGGACCCAGACCCAGAAACGCCCAATCAGGTTGGAGTCACTCTTTCGAACCCCCTTTGTCTCTTTGTCTTCTCTCTCATACATACGCAGGCTCGCTTGCATGCTCACTCTCCTTTAGGTTATTGTACTTAGATTTTTGTATCTGGGTGTGTGTTGTTAAGAGAATACAGTTTGTGTAGCAATGGAAGTGGGTAGTGTCAGCTCTGCGGAGAGGACTATGTGGGCATGCTCTTTTGTGGAGACTATGGTGGTAGAGACTCTCCTGGCTGCTGCAAAGTCTCTGACTTGCTTGCTCTTTGTGGTATATAACTTCCTTCACTCTCTTTTACTTCAATTTAAATCTATTCCTTTGTTCTTGTTTCCAAAGTATTTATCTTTTTTAGTTGTTTGTTGTTTTCCTTGTTTCTGTTTGCTGGTTTAGTTACCCTTTTACTTGTTTTTGGTTATCAGAGGTTTTTTATGCTCTATTAGTTAGCGTTTGTCTTTGTATTTTGTAAATTTTGGGTATGGTTTGAACTGGCAACCTTATAAGTCCTACTGGCCGTTGTATCTTGCACATCTGCGTTTGTGAAGAGGATGATTTGCTGAAGTTAGTGAAGATAGTTTTGGATTGGTTCTGTTCTTTTGTTGCAACTCTTGATGTTTTCTCAATGCCTCTTGCAAAAGCTTTAGGAATTGAACTTATTATGTCTTTCACCTTTAGTTTAGATTGGGGTGCTTACAGTTTGTGTGACCTTAATGTGGTTTATATGGCACTTGAGTCAGGTGTCTGATACAAGGGTTTCAATATTTTAGTTGTTTAGTTTTTGTACCTGTAGGGTGGTGATTACTGTGTTAAGTTTATTCTTCCTCTGGGAAAAGATACGAACCTCAGGTCTTTGGTCCTTCAATTTGAAGAATAATTCACTGATTTGATAATTCCTGTTGATGGGTACAGATTCTTAGCGTTGGTTGCTGTTTGAAGTCGTACTGTTTTGTTTTTCAGATGGATTTGATATGCAAATCATCTGCAGGCTTTTGACATGTACTACTTGTTTGATTGCACCTTTTGGTGGTTGTAATATTTTATTACACTTTTCCTTTTCAACCACTTACGAATACATGCGTACTGCTTTGATTGTGTTTTCTTTATGAAGATCTTTTCATTTTTGGGAAACTTTAGGGATAAAAGGAAGTGGGTGAAGATTGGTAAAATCTAGCAGCAATTGAAGTTCCAGGGACTAGGAAAGTGACTTTATTTATTGTGTGAATATTTTTGCATGTTCGTCCACTTCCTTTGTGCATGAGTGAACAGGGAGCCATGCAGTTGCATCCATGTGCTTATTTGCTTTCACCAACTCCTTTTTTCGTCTCTCTCAGACTGGATCTTTGCTGTATGACGTCAATGTATTGCTAGAGTTCACTCCAATGGAGGAGAGGTAAAACATTATTTTGTGCTTTGCCTTGACTTTGAATGGTTAATTAACACGGAGGAATTTGAATTTTAATAGTAGGTGTAACTCTTTCCTCAGGTTCCCCTTGGATGAACTTCACAAGATAAAACAGTCCGATGCAGAAAACAAAGATGCCAGTGACACAGAGGACGATGATGAAGAAGATGAAGATGACAATGCAGATGACCCGGATGATGATGCAGGTGATGAAGATTTCTCGGGTGGAGAAGGAGGGGAAGAACCTGATCCTGAAGATGACCCTGAAGCTAATGGTGAAGGGGGAAGTGATGACGAAGAGGACGACGACGACGACGACGACGACGGTGATGAAGATGTAGAGGAGGAGGATGAGGAGGATGAAGAGGAAGAGGAGGAAGAAGATGATCCCCAACCTCCTCCTAAGAAGAGGAAGTGATAATGAGAATAGGCCTGAGACTTTCTCTTTCCCTTTTAGGTAGGTAGCTTTACAGAGAGGGGGAGTTATGATTTCAGCGTCGTAGAGTACAATTGACTTGGATAAATCTCTGCTTTTGTTGTTATGGAATTTATGTTATTACAGATTATCCTCATCCATGATGTTTTAGCATACATGTAGTTTATGACTTCTTAATTTAGTTTCTCTTTGTTTCCGAATCCTGTAATATGAGACTGCGAAACTATTTCCGTTTCAGTGAAGCCAGTGCCAGACATTTTCTTCTTAACACATGATCCTAGTTAAATTTCCTAATTTCATCTCTGAACCTTGCTTGGCTACCGGTATGCACAGTAGCTTTTGTGCCATTACGAGAGCCGGGCAGATAAACAAATTCTTATTCTATGCCTCTGAACTATATATCCTCGTCTAACTGTTGAACTCCTGGATTTACAACTGTGTTTTTAGAACCAGTCTTCAACCATATAAATCATCCATTGCTTAATAGTCCTTAAAGCATCCGCAGAGATCCACACTTTTAATTCTTATTCATGCTTAGTCTGGTAAAACCTGTGTTTGCCTGGGGTTGGTCAGTGGAGGTTGAAGCATGTCTTCATTTCTGTTTTTGTGTTACTTGTAAATGGAGTTGGCTCTTTACCAAACTTCATATAAAATCCGTGACCATGTTTGTCCTTCTGTGTGGAAAGGTAAGCAGAGTTTAAAGTTGCAGCGTTTAGAAACTTCTGACTAGAATCTGTAGTAGTTTTGGTATGAAAGAACCTGAAATCGGGTAAGCTAAAGACAATTTTTTTCCTGAAATCGGTTAAGCTAAAGACAATTTTTTCTTGAACTTGGAAATTACATGACAGGAATCTGAAATATGAAGAAACCTTAAATCAGGCTTTAGATGATAGAATTCACACGTTTTCTCCGTGATAAATCGGTGAATGTTCTAGCTTCAAATGAGTTCTCCTGCAAAGTAGTATAAATTCCCTGGAATTCTTGCAGTTTTCCTTCGTCGACCTGAGAAAAGAAAAAAGGAAAAAGAAATGCGGACTATTGTACTTCTCTTGGCCTCTGTATGCCTCCTGCTCTCCTACTCATATGTATTAGCTCTGTTAGAGGATCCTCTACAATGCTTACCTTATCGCCAGAACATAGAAGGTTGCCTGAGAGAGTTGAACAGTACGACTGAAAATCCGACTAATTTAACGGGCGTCGACAAGCTTGTACCCACTTGCTGCAAGAATATCATAGACATTAAAGATGCTTGCTTGGTTCTCTACTTTCCTGGTAAAGCTCCAGTTGGTTTCTTGTTGAAGACTATCTGCATTATTCTTGGGAAATCTCCACCTCCAGCTCCACCTGCAGCAGCACCACCACCTACTTTCCAACTTTACTGAATCCTGACGGTCATCATAATCTTTTCACTTCTGAAGCAATGTAGTAGATACGTCTTCAACTACTAATAAATGGTTGGTCATATATCAGCCAGATAGTTCTTCTCAATCATATTTCAGTTGTAATCCTGTTTTTTCTGAGCTAATAATTGTTGCTATCCTGTGAGACTATATATGTTCTGATCAGACTAATATAGCAGCATTGTTTATCAGAATGCTTCTTCATAACTTATCATCCATTTTCACACCTTTTCGAAGCTAAAGGATCATGAAACTATGCTCGAGTAATCCTCGAAATTCATGTTAAAACTGAATTCCAAACTTCGATCTTGTCTATGATAAATGGACATTATATAAGGGAACAATCTTTTATACTACAGTCACACTGCCACAGTAGGTGATTAATTACGGACGATACAAGTGCAATTGCAAGAAATGATTGCAGTTGCAGACCTCAATTTAAATTGAATCCTGAAGCTAAAGAGAGTGTAAAGATATGCAATTTTTGCATCTAAGACAGTCATTCAGTTGCTGTCATAAATCAGTCAGTGAAAATTAGAAACAGTAGCAAAATATTCTGTGGAAACTCCCATCTTTTCTCTACCATTAGTAGTTACTAACCTTCTTTCAGACATCAAATAATCATAAAAGTATGTGAATTGCTCCTGTTTACCTATCAGATCATCAACTTATTATTTTTTTAAGATAATGCACTGTTTTGAACATAACGTGCTGAGACAAATTCAACAGGAATTGGGGCATCTGTTTCGATGACTCTGATTTTGGGTCACGATCGCAATTGCAGCCATAATATGACAATTGCAATCTGCTTCATTACAGCAATTACAGTGTAACCTGTAATTCTTAATTTGAAACCTTGTGCTCGACACTATTGGTTAAGGTAGCAAGTGATTGTCTATCAGAAGTTAATGTCTAAACGCAACCTGAAGAAGGTTTCAATGCTATTCCTGGAAGTCCTGCTAGTGCTCCAATTTGAAGTAATATGGGGCTAAACTCAAACCTTCAATGTGTGCAATTCCCCTTGTTAAATAAAAAGCTGATTATGATGGAATCTAGAGGTTAATGCATCAAGTTATGGAACAGTTCGATCCAATATTTTAAGCACCGAGCCATTGTCAAGTCTGAACCGAGCATATGCTATGATTGTTAACGGGTTTGTAATATAACCCGTGGAAAAGAACAGCAGAGTGAACATATGGCCTTTGCTGTCGAAGCGAGATCAACTTCAAAAGGACGGACAAAAGTGAAAGATAAATCCACAATTTTTTTTTTGGAATTTTAAAGAGAAATTATATTAACAAAAGCCAAACACTACACTGTACAATCCTACAAAGGAAAGAAATAGGTACAAACACAAAAACCTACTCAGCTAGGCAGCTCACATCTGCTAAATATGCCATCGATCTCTCATATCTAAGCTTACACAAATATGCTTGCCATGGGCCACCAGAACCTCCCGCACCAAGTTAGCAATGCAGTCCGCTAACTCATACTTATGGCGTTCTTCCTGTTTATACAGCCGGCGGTTCCGCTCCTTCCAAAGATTATAAATCACCATATGAAACGCAGTCTTAAACAAAATGCCATCTTTACGGCCTCGACTAGATTCATGCATAACTACTGCCACCACCTCACTCCACTGATAAGAGGAAGGAATTCTCCCTAACAGAATCATAATCCTACTCCAAACCGATTTCGAGTAGACACATTCAAAAAACAAATGATCTCTACTCTCATTAACTAATTTGCAAAGAACGCAAATAGGATCAAAATTACCAAACCAACGATCTTTCGTGCGCAACCGGTTCAGCATGGCTAGCCATACAAAGAACACCGTTTTAGGAGATAGGACCTGCTGCCACACTAAGTCCACCCAAGAAAGCACTGCTGCCCTTTCACGACCAATTGCATGTGCAGATTGTGTAGTAAAAGACCCTGCCGGATTGGCTGACCATAACCACCCATCCGGAGCATGGCCAAGCCTAACACCATCCAAAACCGACTCCAACACATGGCCATACCTACATCTGCTCCATCTCTCCCTATCCCGAACCACCCCTGCCACCGACTCCATCTTGGGAATCCGAAGTTTGAAACCGACCAAGTCTGGACGCAACCAAAGAGGACTAGAAGCATGCCAATTATCGAACGAGAAGTTCATACTAACCCCATCGCCTAACCTGCACTTAATGACTGGATACACCAAATCTTTAGCTAGCAGCAGACCTTTAAAAATCCAGGAGAGCTCAGAGCTCAATGGAAGTTGCCAGAAACTCTACCTCTTGAGCCGAAAAATCTGAATCCACTTAACCCACAATGCTTCACGATCCACAAATAACCGCCATATGCACTTCATAAGAAGCACGCGTTGCATCTGAGTAATCGATATGATGCCCAAACCTCCATACCGCTTTGGTTTGACAACCTCGCTCCACTTGACTTTAGCTCCCGTACATTTATCATGTTTGCCCGTCCATAAGAAAGTCTTCAAAATCCTCTCTAGTTCTTTGATAACCCTCTTCGGAAGGATGATATGAGTAGCCCAATGCACATGCATACTATTCAACACAGAAACAATTAAGCTAACGCTTGCAGCAAAGGAAAGAAATCGATTCTGCCAGGCATTAATGCGCTTCTTCAATTTTTCCAACAGAGGAAGAAATTCCAAATACCTGGGTTTACCGAATGTGATTGGCACTCCTAAGTATCTGAAAGGAAGACTGTGGAGCGGTAGCCCCACCAAAGCACTTAATTGCTCACGATTAGGAACATCTCCTGAGATGTAGATACTACTCTTCTGACAGTTCATCCTCATGCCCGACCAGCTGGAAAAGATGTCAAGTAAGTTTCTCATCATTCTGAGCACATGAGAATCAGCTTTGCAGAGCAAAATAAGATCATCCGCATACATAAGGTGAGATAACTGCAATTCTCGACAGCGCTGATGGTATCGGAATAGCCCATTACATTGGACCATGGAATTCATCAACCTAGAAAATCCCTCCATAGCCAACGTGAATAGGTAAGGGGATAAAGGATCTCCTTGCCTAATACCCCTGCGGATCCGAATGGGCTGAGTAGGAAGTCCATTAATTAGAACACTCAACGAGGGAGTTTGGATACATTGCATAATCCAATGACAGAACCTGACGGGCAAACCAATCGCTTGCAAACAATCCCGCAAACAACCCCACCCAATCGTATCATATGCTTTATATAGATCGATCTTCAAGGCGCAACTCTGAAGTTTCTTACCGGACTGATACTCCCCTAACAACTCCTGCAATAACAAAATATTGTCTCCAATATTTCTGGAAGGAAGAAAAGCCCCTTGAGCAGGACTAACGACATCAGCCAAAACATCCTTTAAACGCCCCGCCAATGTAGAAGCTATGACCTTGTACACCGTGTTGCAGCACGAAATGGGGCGATAGTCCATAATCCGCTTCGGTCTCTCCTTCTTAGGAATCAAACAGACATAAGTATGGTTTATCTCCTGGAGCAATTTACCTGATTCAAAAAACTCCATAACTGCCTCTGTGAACAATTGACCAGTGATGCTCGATGTATGTTGGAAAAACCCAGCAGAAAAACTGTCCCGGCCAGGCGCTTTGGACTCATTCAGACGGAACAATGCCTCCTTAACTTGGGAAGCCGAAACTGGGGCATCAAGACACTCCATCCGATGGAGACTCGGAGAAAACTCCAGGACATCGCGCACCCCAAAACCACTCCTCGACTCAACAGGACTAGCCATCAAATGTACAAAGAAATCCCTCACGTGTGTCGCAATTGAATCATGGCCTCTAAAAGAATTACCTCCTTCATCGGACAAGATGGAGATGGTATTGACATTTCGACGAGCCAAGATGGCTACATGAAAAACTTGGAATTGCAGTCCCCTTCCTTAATCCAGTTCACCCTAGCATTTTGTTTCAGAATAGAATCACTTAACTTCAGCGCCTCCTGATACTTGTGCAAAGCCTCCGCCTCAAGGACTCGCAGCCTGACATTAGTCGGCGCCATGTAGCATTGTTTCTGTATATCAGCCAATTGATCCCCCAACAACTTGCAATTACCAGAGCGATGCTTGCTAAATTCCTTGATAGCTCTCTTGGCCACTTTCAATTTCTGCATCAATTGAAACGCTGTGTAACCTCGGATATCAGTCTGCCAAACATGCGCAAGCATCTCCATGAAGCCCTCAACTTGGAGGAGGCCGTTAAAAAACCGAAAAGGTGCTCCTACCCTCACTGCATTGTCGGGGTGCTGGATGATAATGGGCGTATGGTCAGAGAGCCCTGGTTCCCCGAACTCCGCTGAATCGAGCCACTGCCTATTAACCAATGCCCGATCAAGCTTCTTCCGAATGAACATGTCCCCTTGTTGTTTATTTTCCCAAGTAAACCATCTTCCCCCACCTCGTAAATCAACCAACTAGGTATGGCAAAGGAATTGATGGAGCTCCCCTCCCGCACCTCCATGAAAAAACACACCTCCCTCAACTTCCGACGAATTGAGACAGCAATTGAAATCGCCGGTAACCCGCCAAGGACCATGCAAACCAGTCTGAAAGTCTCTCAATTCTGACCACAAATCAGCTCGTTAAAAAGCAAAGTTGGATGCGTACACTAAAGTAACGACAAAAGGGGCCTTCCCGGGCACTTAGCATTGCAAATGCATAAATTGGACCCCCATCTTGAGGACTTGAACCTCCACTTTATCCTCATTGAACCAGTAGAGAATCCTATCATTGTAATGAAAATCAAGATTAGATATGAGCTTCCACCGCTTCCCCAAAAAATCTGACTTAGTCCTAGCTACCGAAGCTTTAATCTTCGTCTCCAAAAGCCCCACAAAGTAAGGGTGATGGTCCGCAACTACCTGCTTGACCATCGACTTTTTTAGGGGGTCGTTCAGCCCCCTCGTATTCCAGATTAGGAACGTCATATTAGAAAAGGCACTCAGGCGAAATCACCTCTTTGTGCTTCTTCTTTTTGCTCTTCTTCTTGACCACAAAACTCTTAACAATTCCAACCTTTATCTGCGTTATTTCCCCAGCTTCTAAAGTGGAACCTGCCTCAAGCCCTGAACTAACACTAGGCTCTGCTTCCACCTTCGGACATCCTCCACTCATCAGTGGCTCTGCCACTTCATCCTCTCCAACAGCCATGGGAACTTGCTGCGGCTCACCACTAGAAACAACTACAAAGGAACAAACCTGATGACAAATAGGTTGGACTCCCTCAGACACGCCCTCCCCCAAACCATTCAAAGTCCTACACTCCCCTGACCCTTGATCGGAATGAGCAGGCGACAGTTGTGGACTACTCTGAACCAGTACCTGAGTCCCCTCAGCTACAGCCCCCTGATTCGAACCCGAGCCATCCTTAGTTAACTCCTTCGTCCGCCCATATTGGACACCTTTACCCGGAACCTGCTTGGCACCCAGATCCACCAAGCCCCTGTCCTCCGACAACAACTAATCCTGCCATCCTGATTGGAACTTACGGCCAATCGCCACCCAATGCTTCTCACCCTTCTGAGGCTTCCATAGATAGGAAACCGAAATGCAATCCCGCACTACCTCACCATGCTCACTCAACCTCAAGATGAACAATGTATCTGGTAAATCAGCATCCTTCGCCACTTCCACACAAATCTTGGCATACCCAATCCGATCCATAGCAGCGTCTGCGTATCCATGGAAATAGGTTTCCCGATGCCACTTGCCAGGTGGCTTAATCCTTCCAAAGTCCAATACTCCATCGGAACATCGTGAAAATGAACCCAAATGGGCAGCACCTCCATAGAACTCCTGTCTATGCCAAACCCAGGACGCCATGGCCTGAGGAACAAGGGCTGATCCCCAATATGCCACGGTCCTAGTTCTAAGATTTCCCTTAAATCAGAATTCACAGCAAACTTAAATAAAATCAACCCGTCTCCCATCAACATGGCCTTCTCAAATCCTTTCTTACCCCATTTGGTTTGAGCCCAAGCATTCACCAGAGGAAAAGCCAGCCGCTTGGACCAAAAAAAACCGACGAGAGCATGAGACCAAGCCCGGGCTCCAGCAAGCAACAATTCCACCGGAGGAAAGACAACTCCGTCCTTAACCACGTCAGGGTGGAAGGAGAGTTTATCGGAAGAGTGTCGGGCACCCACCTTCTCTCTCCATGAACCACCCCTAGAAGCTATCGACGCCTGGGTCTTCTTCTGGGCCTCCACAACAACGGCGACCTCCGGGCTGGACGTCGACTCCCACACCAAAGGAGGGAAGGAGCCCGGCGAGGGGACCGAGTCGCCCATCGTGGGCAGGGTCCGGCTTCGCAGAAGACCAAAAACCTTGGAAAAGACGGAAAAGCAAGGAGGACGGCTGGGAAGGCTAGGACAGACCAGTCAAAACTAAGGGCATGAATGTAAAGTGACAGAAGAGGCGGGAAAAGGAAAAGAAGAGAGAACTATTTCCAGACCAATCTACATGCCTTTTTTAATTGATGATAACTATTTTAAGTAATGTTAATTATGTTATATCCTCAATTTAATTTTTTAGAATTACCTTCCATTCCATCGTATTAATCACTACTTACCCAATTTTAATAGGAAAAACAACGCATAAGGCTTTTTACAAAAGTTATTTCAATATTATATACATACATATACATAATTAAATTGGCTTAATAATAAAAAATCTCAAACTTTGCTCAATTTTACATTATAACCCAAACTTTAAAAATAACAATAAAATGTTTAAATTATCAATTTTAGTCATACGTTAGTTTCTCTCTTAAGTTTGATAATGTGGCTTGTCACATGTCCAGAAACTCTTATTAATAATACACGTCAGCAATAATTAACAGAACAAATGCTGATTAATGAAATGACATCGTTTAGTTCATATAACTAAACGAAATCATTTTTGTAAAATGACCTAAATCTATTTATGACACTTAACTCTGAATGACCTAAATTTGTTTATGACACTCAACTATAAAGTCTGACCCCTTTGTTCAGCTCTCCCAACTCTCACCCCCTTTGTTTTTAGTTTTTACAACCTCATCCCTTTTTCTGTTAGTTCGGTCGATGCTCTTAGCCTTCAGACACCCCAAACTATTCTCGAATTGCAGTGCACAATACATTTGAGGTGATTCATCTCTTTATTACTCTTTGGGTTAGTTTTCTAGTTCATGGGTTTGGTTTAGTTTATAGTTTTTTACTCTTGGTTTTGAAAGGTGGAATTTTTTACATGTAGATGACACGACGAATCTTTTTCCTTAATGGATAGATCTAAAGATGCTTTTTGGTCTGTTGATCTAGCCTTCAGGTTTTCGTAGATGTGGTTGTTGAATTCGGTTGTTGAGCTTCTAGTTTCAATACATGAAGACTTTTGGATCTTAAGACCTACGTTTTGTCAGGTTTATCAGTCTTAAGTTCAGTGCATTTCTTTTTCTTTCTTGATAAGTATTATCTTTACCTTTCTTTTTCCTATTTTGGATCACAATTTTCGATGGTAATGTTAATCAAATTGCAAATCAAGATAATGAAACTAGTGACATTTGTACTGATCAAATAAACATTTATGATAACTCTTAAGAAGTACAATTTTTAGGGCTGGATTTTCCATGTATTTTAGTTTTGAAGAAACTTTTTTTTTGTTTAAATTATCTTCACTTTTGTAAGATTGATAAATGTTTTTAACTTTTATCTTTTCCAAGATGTCAACTCTAAATTACTGGGTTTTCATCACTATTTCAGGCTATACTTAACGCATAAAATTGGTAAAATTTTATTGCATCAGAGCTGGTCTTCTATTCACAATGAAATTGTTCTTCTTTACATAAGAGCATTGTTAGTGAGAAAAAGGCATTGATTGAGAGGAATGAGGAGGGTCCAAATATTCTTATTGTTCTATAGCATCATCCAGTGCACACGATGGGGACTAGAAGCTCTCTTGAGTAGCTGAATTTCAATATAAAGAATGCTCCTTTTGATCTGTATAGGACCGAACGAGGTGGAGAAGTTACCTATCATAGACCTGGTCAGGAAATTGAGGATCTTCCTAGGCGCAATGATTTTAAACAAGGATCCCTTTGTAAGAATGAATATCATAGTAGTGTAGATGACCTTTGTTAAGATACTTTGCTTAGATGTCTAATTAATTGTTTTGGGCATCATTTGTAGTTGGATATATTATATGTCATAAGAAGTTGGCTTGGGATACGATTTCATTATCTTGGGTAAGGTAGGATTTAATAGAATCCTACTTGAAATAGAATCCTAAAGGAGATAGGATTTTTTGGATACGCACATTGGTTCTGTCTGATCTTGATGGAGCTGGACGTCGCTGCTTGGATCCATGATCTTGATTGACTTTAGCTGGGGAATACCTGTAAAACAACGAAAGGCACGCCGGGGGTTGATTGCCGGCAGGCCCCTCCGATGCTCAAGTTAGTCTTTTAGTAAGGGTTTTAGTGGCTAAGAACAGAGAAAATCAGGGTTCTAATGTCATACCTGTGTCACAATGGAGTAGTACCTTATATAAGCAATACTTGCTAGGTTTAGGTCACCATTAGGTCACCATTAATGAA
>JANIHZ010000008.1:62659924-62679539 GCA_027478365.1 Erythroxylum rufum | reverse complement strand
AAGTGGACTCTCGATAACTTTAATCCACATCAAGAACTTGCTGGAATGCCATGTCAGTTATAATGGAGGAGTTATCCCTGATTCAGTGACTGAAAAAGGTGCTAACTTGGGAAGATTGCAATAATTTTGACCGCCGTTTAAGCCATCAAACTGATATAAGTTCACGTATTCACAAAGCCATTGTCCCGGAAGAAAAAGCGTAAGATTAGATACTAAAGTCAAACTAATAAAAAGATTTTAAACATTGGCAATGTCGCCTAAATCCAACCGATGAACCAAGCCCTACCCTACTACTAAACCGAGCCGGTCGGGTCTCTACACCCAAACAAAAACCTCACTCACCAACCCAAAACCTCCAACTTGTTAGTCGCTCCATTCACTGCTTCCATAGCTATGTCCTCCTTCGCCGCGTCCAGCAATCTCTTCACCAACGCGCCCCCCGCTCCCTCTTCGCGCCCCAAGCCACGCGCCTCCCCACGCGCATCCTCCGTCAAATGCAATCTCAACTCCTCACCTTCTTCCTCTGCGTCTTCTTTTTGTTTCCATTCATCCCCACACGACTCTAATAAGCCCAAGAATGCTTGCATTTCACTCCTCAATTCCCTCTCCAAACCCCTAGCCGTAGCCGGCGTATCCGCCGCCACTCTCCTCCTCCGCTTCACGCTTGTCCCCTCCTCATTTGACCAAGGTCCCGGCGGTAGCAATGGGGGTGGTGGCTTTTCCGGAAGAGGAGGAGGAGGAGGAGGAGGTGGGGATGATTTCGGTGGCGGAGGGTTTTGGGAGAGGCTGTTTTCCCCTGCTTCGGCCATCGCCGACGAGTCGCAGTCTCAGGAGTGGGACTCTCACGGTTTGCCTGCGAACATCGTGGTGCAATTAAACAAGCTTAGCGGATTCAAGAAGTATAAGCTCTCGGAAATCTTGTTCTTTGATCGCCGGAGATGGACCACCGTCGGCACCGAGGACTCGTTCTTTGAGATGGTCTCGCTCCGGCCTGGAGGGATCTACACGAAGGCACAACTTCAAAAGGAGCTCGAAACGCTAGCCACTTGCGGAATGTTTGAGAAGGTTGATATGGAGGGCAAAACAAACGCTGACGGAACCTTAGGTGTTACGATCTCCTTCACCGAGAGCACTTGGCAATCGGCTGATAAGTTTAGATGCATTAACGTTGGGTTGATGGCACAATCCAAGCCTATTGAGATGGACCCCGATATGACAGATAAGGAGAAGTTGGAGTACTTTAGGAGTCAGGAGAAGGATTATAAGAGAAGGATCGAAAAGGCGAGACCTTGTTTGTTGCCGATGGCAGTACATAGGGAGGTGTTGCAGATGTTGAGAGAGCAGGGGAAGGTTAGTGCAAGGTTGCTGCAGAAGATTAGGGATAGGGTACAGAAGTGGTATCATGATGAAGGGTTTGCTTGTGCCCAGGTGGTGAATTTTGGGAATTTGAATACAAAGGAGGTAGTTTGTGAAGTTGTGGAAGGGGATATTACCCAGGTGGTTATTCAGTTCCAGGATAAGCTTGGAAATGTTGTTGAAGGCAACACTCAGGTTCCTGTCATCAAGAGAGAATTGCCTAAGCAGGTGAGTTTGAATATATATTTTTTCGATTGATATATATAGTTAGTTCTCAATGTCGGTGTTTTTTTTTTTAATCATAATAGCTTTGAGAGTACCAGAAAAAGTTAAATCATGTTGGTTGTTTTAACTGGTGATGAACTATTTAGAATGTTACATGGCAGAAATAGAACTTATGAAGATGATTAGTTCACATCTACGTATGTACTTAGGTGTGATCACGGATATTGTTTGCCCAACCCTGCATCAACCAGCTGGTTCTTATGTTTTTGGTTTTCGATCTACTTTTTCTTTATTAAGTTTCAAGGTGGATGTTCTTAATTTAAGTGATCTGTCCATTTAGCATTTCCCTACTGATTTATGGATTGGACATGAACTTGTAACATGCAGCTTCGACAAGGCCAAATCTTTAACATTGAAGCTGGCAAACAAGCTCTGAGGAACATAAACTCACTTGCCTTGTTTTCAAATATTGAAGTTAACCCAAGGCCTGATGAGAAGAATGAGGGAGGAATAGTTGTTGAGATTAAGCTGAAAGAATTGGATCAAAAATCAGCTGAAGTCAGTACAGAATGGAGTATTGTTCCTGGACGTGGAGGACGTCCTACTCTGGTTTGTTGCCTGCTTATGCATTTTGATTTTATATGCAAAACGATTGAAGATGGTAAAACTAATGCCGTGTTACTGATTAACGTTTATATCACTTGCAATGTGCAGGCTTCATTCCAGCCTGGTGGTACTGTTTCATTTGAGCATCGTAATATTAAAGGACTGAATCGCTCTTTCCTTGGTTCAATAACAACGAGTAATTTCTTCTTGCCTCAGGTAATTTGTTCCTGTCAAATATTTGGTATACAACTAGTATGTGCTGAATGTGTTACATCACCTAACAGTCCATATCTAAACTTTTCCAGATTTTTTTTTTCTGTATGTAAATTCCTGTCATCATGTGTTTGGTATACCTCTAGTACGTCTAGAGTGTTGTTCTGTTACTACTTAAGATTCCATATCTAAAAATTTCCATTGGCTAATTTTTTTGTCAGGATGATCTTGCTTTTAAGCTCGAATATGTTCATCCATATTTGGATGGCTTGTATAATCCTCGCAACCGAACTCTTCGTACAAGTTGCTTTAACAGTCGCAAATTAAGTCCAGTTTTCACTGGTGGGCCAGGAGTTGATGAAGTGCCTCCAATATGGGTTGATCGAGTTGGCGTCAAAGCTAACATCACTGAGGTGATTGACAATCTATCTTCCATATCTTTGCTGCTGCAAGAGTTTGCATTTTGTAGATTAAAATTTTCTTCCTATTATATGCTTTCCAATGCATTCCAATAGAATTTCACCCGTCAAAGCAAATACACTTATGGACTTGTGATGGAAGAGATAACAACACGTGATGAAAGTAGTCATATTTCTGCAAATGGCCAAAGAGTGTTGCCAAGTGGAGGAATTAGCGCTGATGGACCACCAACAACCCTTAGTGGTACTGGCATTGACCGCATGGCATTTTTACAAGCAAATATCACCCGCGATAACACGAAGTTCGTGAATGGGGCTGTTGTTGGGGAAAGGAATGTATTTCAGGTTAGTTCTGTTGAATGATCAGATCAGTATATTTATTTTTGGCAGTATACTAGTTGTATGAGCTTCTGTAAACAAAAAAGTGACCAAATTTCTTTATTTTTGCTTCATGAAGTTTTCATCTGTAGTGTAGATTTAGTCCAGAAGGGAATTGGTCATCCTAATGTAACTGTTTTGGCACTCAATTTTTGATGCCAAAGAACTTAAAGTATATAAAAGAAATAAAAGATGGAAAATTAGCCAACCACAAGTCTTAATTTGGTGGGATGAAGATCGAGAATTGAGTTAACAACAAAAGATAAGGGCTGAAATTTAGATTATGTTAGAATTTCTTAGTAGATAGGAAGTAGTAGTAAGCTAAATATTTTATTCGACTTTACATATGTTATATTAGTTGTTTAGGACTTATAGATTACAATAGGATTTAAATTGGGAACTGTTTCCTACTACAATAATGGTTCTAAGAACTATATATATATATATGTATGTATGTATATATGTATATATGCATGTATGTATGTATTCAGCCCTTCATCAATAATAAACAATCTGAAATTTTTCTACAAACTTGAGTTTTCAACTAGAAAGGGTGATACTTTCTTCTAAGAGTCATTCTTAGATCCTAGGAGGGATTCCTAGTTTCCTACCTTTCATTCTTTGTATTCTTTACTAAATTCTAGCAAAACCTACACTCTAACCATCTCAAATCCTAACTTCCAGCATATTAAACCTAGAAATCCTAATCCTAAATTTCCAGCAATCAAACCTTGAAATTCCAGCTCTACAAAATCTGAAATTTTAGCATTACTAGCTAAAATTCAAGTCTAAAACTTGATATTTCAGCAGCCTAATATCAGTCATATTTCCTTATTTTGTGATTTTAGCTACTAGTTAATAATTCTTCTATTTGTCCTATATCAATTTGGTATCAGAGTTTTGGTTCACGATGGCGACACGTAGCAGAAGGGCATATAGAGGAATATTTAGTGACCAGGAGCGAGATGAGGTGCTTCTAAGAGTTATAGAAAGATTGGACCTTACTCCAAGAACTAGTCCATAAAATAATATCAAACAACAAACTATCACTTGATGGTGAGGATGGAGAAAGTGAATTCTAGGACAAAGAGGCTAATACTAATCAACAACAAATGGGGTTAGGGAATCAACACCTACCCAGAGATCTAAGACAAAGAAATCAACCAGCAACATATGGAGAGTGCACAGGAGCCTTTAGAGGCCATGATAGAGGTGTTACGCCCAACGAACTTGATGAAATTACTAAGAAAGTTCGTGTTGAAGTCCCTGATTTTGTAGGAAAGATGGATCACACCTATTCTTAGATTGGATAGCAGCAATAAAATATTTCTTAGACTGGGACCACATGTTAGAAGATCAAAAAGTTTGATTCGCAAAGATGAAGTTAATTGGACATGCTAAAAATCCGGTGGAGATCGATAGAGGATAGACTTCGAAAGACAGGCCAGCCACCAATTGTTGATTGGGAAGAGATGAAGCTGAAGTTATCGAAAAAAATACTTACCATTTCATTATCAAGAAGATCTTTAAGATCATCTCACAATTCTTAAACAAAGGGTTATGTCTGTAGCTGAGTGTGCGGAAATATTTGACAAACTTTCTATCCGATGTGAAGGGATGGAGTCAGAATGACAATTTATATCTCACTACAAAAATGGCTAAAGGGTAGAAATTCGCAAGGAGCTGATAATGCAAAGGATTTATAGCCTTGAAGATGCATATCGCTTGGCTTTAAGAGCAGAACAATACTTAGGACAACAAGCAACTAAAAGGTTTTGAAGCTGAGTCGGGGAGTTCAGCACGAAGAGAACTACGACAGTGCAAAACTTTAGACCAACTTCTAATGCATCAAAATCTGCACCGCAAAATAACTACAAAACTTCTCAATGAGCTGAATTTAAAGGCAAAGTTATAGCTGAGACTGAGACAAAAGGAGACAGCAGTGACAAGAAGTGCTTCCGATGCAATTTGTGGGGCCAATTTGCTTATGAATGTCCTAATAAAAGATTGCATATGATGGGAGAAGAAGAGGAAGAATCTGATAAGTACGTGTGTGAGCACGAAGCTAGAGAGGAGTTGGAAGGAGACTTAAGTGATGAACTAGCTAGTCCTTCAAATCTTAATGTAATGGGACGCATACGTACGACCCCTTAAAGCGGAAGAACAAGAAGAAAGGCTTCATAATGCTATTTTCTTTACTCAAGTTAGATGCGGAGATAAAGTATGCAAGCTTATCATTGATGAAAGTAGTATGAATGTAGTATCGGAGAACATCGTGAAGCGATTGAATTTACTCATGAAGAAACATCCAAATCCCGACAAAATTGCTTGGGTAGATGATAATACCATCCTAGTTGCTCGAAGGTGCTTAGTGTCTTTCAAATTAGGAATATGTGACGACTCTATACAGTGTGATGTCATTCCTATGAAAGTATCTCACATTTTACTTGGGAGATCATGGCTTTATAATGAAGATGTGCAGTACTTCGGTAAAGCTAGCATCTATTAGTTTATATTTCATGGAAAGAAGATAATTTTGAAGCCTATAAAGGTAGACAAGGTAGAAAAACAAAGAGGAAGTAGCAAGATAGCCATAAATGCTACGAAAAAGCCTCTTAATATCTTTAAGAAGAGAGAATTTGAAGATGTTAGCAAGGAAAAAGGGATTGTGTTTACAATGGTAGTAAGGGAAGTAACAGAAACAAAACATTAAACAGCGTTTATCTTACCAAAAGAAGTGGGAGAATTGTTAGCTGATTTTTGAGACCTTACACTAGATGATTTACCAAGTGAACTACCTCCTTTACGAGATATTCAACATGCTATTGACTTGGTACTTGAATCTATTCTACCAAATCATCCAGCCTATCGCTTGAATCCTATTGAGAATGAAGAGTTGAAGAGACAAGTAGAGGAGTTACTAAAAAATGATTTATCAAGAAAGTATTAGTCCGTGTGCAGTTCCAGCACTTTTGACTCCTAATAAGGATGTAAGTTGGGGAATGTATATTGATTGTCGAATAATAAATCGGATCACAATAAGGTATAGATCCCCAATATCTTGCCTTGATACATGTTAGGTATGTTGACTGGAGCTAATATTTTTACTAAGATAGATTTACGAAATGGGTACCATCAATTTAGAATCAGACCTGGAGATGAATGGAAAACGACTTTCAAGACTAAAGAGGGACTTTATGAATGGCTGGTGATGGCATTGGGACTCAATAATGTACCTAGCACTTTTTGGTGAATCAAGTGTTTTAACCATTTATGGGCATATTTTTTGGTGGTATATTTTAATGATATATCAATATACAATAGACTAAAGAAGATCACCTATTACATCTACAAGTGTTGAGATTTTTGAGGTAAGAGAAGCTTATATCAACTTAAAGATGTGTTCTTTCATGCAATCAAGTTTTGTATTTTTGGGTTTTATTATATCCTACCGTGGAGTGGCGATGGATCTCGAGAAGATTAGGGTCATTCTTGATTGGCCTATTCCAAAGGATGTGCACGAGACAAGGAGTTTTCATAGCCTAGCAACATTCTATAGGCGAATTATATGTAATTTTAGCTCCATAATGACACCTATTACTAATCGTATGAAGAAAGGAAAGTTTATTTGGTCAAAGGCAGGAACTAAAGCATTTGAAGAAGTTAAGAAAAAGATGATTGAATCTCCTGTTACAACTTGTAGATTTTTCTAAGGTATTTGAAGTTGCTTGTGATGCATCTAATGTGGGAATTGGAGGTATATTCATCGAAGAGGGACACCCAGTTGCTTACTTCAGTGAGAAGTTAAGTGAAGAGAAGCAACGATATTCGACCTATGACAGAATTTCATGCATTAGTAGGTTATCTTTACAATTGGCATCATTATCTCTCATGCAAGGAGTTTATTCTATATTTGGATTATAAACCTCTTAAACACTTCAAGTTCTAAAAGAACTTGAATAAAAGGCATGCCTTATGTAGTGAATTTATGGAGCAATTTAACTTTGTTATTAAACATCGGACATGAATTGAGAATAAGGTAGCAGATGCATTGAGTAAGAAGAATCATTTGCTTAACTTTTTAATGATAAAGGTCATGAGGTCAACAAAATAAAAAGAGAATATGCTTCAGATCGAGATTTTGGAATAATCTATTTTAGAAATTACAGCTGGACAAATAGACCAATACTTTCTTTTTGTGATCCACAATGACTGTCTTTTCAAAGGAAATCGAGTTTGCCTACCTAATACTTTCTATAAGGGAGTATGTGATTTAGGAATTACATAGAGGAGCAGCAGGAGACTTTGGAATAGATGAAACCATTGCAATGGTTGAAGATTGTTTTTTTTAGCCCACTTTAAGGTGGGTACGACAATGTCAAACATGTCAACTAGCTAAAGAAAGAAACAAAATTCTGGATTATACACGCCATTGCCCGTGCCTCATGAACCATGGCAAGACATAAGCATGAATTTTGTTTTGGGTATTCCTAAAATTATAAGAGCTTATGATTTTATTTTTGTGGTGGTGGATAGGTTTTCCAAGA
Source organism: Erythroxylum rufum (assembly GCA_027478365.1). Taxonomy (NCBI): domain Eukaryota; kingdom Viridiplantae; phylum Streptophyta; class Magnoliopsida; order Malpighiales; family Erythroxylaceae; genus Erythroxylum; species Erythroxylum rufum. The sequence continues at coordinate 62,671,795 of JANIHZ010000008.1, read as the reverse complement.
TGAATCGTTTCATTTCATGTTCCAAGACTTATGACGCTGTTCATACAGCTAAACTCTTCTTCAAAGAGGTTGTATGTCTCCATGGATTACCTTTAACTGTCGTCTCTGATCGTGATGTAAAGTTTTTGAGTTATTTTTGGAGAACTCTATGGAAAACAATGAACACTAAACTTCAATTTTCAAGTTGTTTCCATCCCTAAACTGATGGATAGACGGAGGTGATTAGTGGAAGCTTGGGAGACTTGTTAAGGTGTTTGGTTGGAGACAATATGAAAAATTAGGATTTAATTCTTCCTATGGCAAGACTTGCATACAATAGTTTTGTACATAGGTTTATTGGAGTTCAACGAAGGAAGTCTATTGATTTGATTCCTTTACCACAAACAACACGAGTTAGTGTTGAAATTGAAGATTTTGTATAACACATGAGGGACATCTTTGAAGAAATATGACGAAAGATAATAACCAGCAATTTGTCTTATAAAGAACATGTCGAATGAAGGGAATATGGTGATGGTTAGGATTCGTCTAGAGCGCTTTTAAAAAGGAAAATATAAGAAACTTCATTCACGAAGTATTGGATCTTATAAGATCATCAAAAAGATAAGTGATAATGTTTATGTTTTGGGATTACAAGTGACATTGGAATAAGTCCTATCTTTAATGTTGCGGACTTAACAATTTATTATTGACAAGATGGGCAATCCCTTACTGCAGCTGTAAGACTTCCAGCACTCCTTATCTTAAAGAGGAAATAGAGTATGTTCTTGATAAACAAATTGTAGCCACAAGACATGGAGGATATTGACAATTTCTTATCAAATGAAAAGAAAGATTGATTTCTGACAGTACTTGGATTCTAGAATTAGAATTTCAAAAGTTGAAACCAAACTTATATGAATAGTATTTATCACGTTTTACGTTGAGGATGACTTCAAACAAGTCGGGGAGAATCGATGCAAAAGAACTTAAAAATAAATAGAAGAAATAGAAGAGGAAAAATTAGCCAACCACAAGTCTTAATTTGGTGGGATGAAGATTGGGAATTGAGTTAAAAGCAAAAGATAAGGGTTGAAATTTAGATTATGTTAGGATTCATTATTAGATAGGAAGTAGTAGTAAGTTAAATATGTTATTCTATTTTACATATGTTATCCTAATTGTTTAGGACTTATAAATTTTCTATTACAATTAGATTTAAATTGGGAACCGTTTCCTACTATAATAAGGGTTCTAAGAACTATATATATGTGTGTATTCAGCTCTTCATCAATAATAAGCAACGTGGAATTTTTTTCAAACTTGAGTTTTAAATTAGAAGTGTAATGCTTTCTTCTAAGAGTGATTCTTAGACCCTAGGAGTGATTCCTAGTTTTCTACCTTTTATTCCTTCTGTTCCTTGCTAATTCCTGCAAACCTAACCTACGTTCTAGCCATCTCAAGTCCTAGCTTCCAACATATTAAACCCAGAAATCCTAATCCTAAATTTCCAGCAATCAAATCTTTAAATTTCAGCTCTACAAATTTTGAAATTTCAGCATTCCTAGCTAAAATTCAACCCTAAAATTAGATATTTCAGCAGTCTAATGTCAGTCATATTTTCTTATTTTGTGATTTTAGCTACTAGTTAATAACTCTTTTATTTGTTCTACAACAATTTGTTTCTTTGAATGATTGGTTTGCTACAGTTTATGAACAGAAAGGGGAAGAATACAATAATATCATGGAAAATATTCTAAACCAAATTTCTCATTACCTGATAGTTTCAGAATTGGGATTCTAATACTTGATTGTGAAAATTTTTTTTTGAAATTTACTTGATTGTGACGTTGATGCACTTCTTGATCTATGACCATCGATGAAAAGCTTGGGATCGTATAGTTCATTGAACGTCAATTCTTTTCACTGTATATATTTCCTAACTGTTTTAAACGGTAATGTTATATCTCCAAATCTGGATTGTTAAAAAGAAAAGCATGACGAAGACCATCTATGCTCAGGTCTTAGCTATGCCGGCCAAAGTCTTCATACGACAGGACAAAGAAAAAATGTCCCTGTTGTCATGATGAGAAGCAGGATACTATAATGTATCAGCCAAAGTGTTCTCTCTCATTAACTTACCAAAGATCTTATATATTACATTCTACTTGTCTCTGCATGTTGCAGGTGGACCAAGGCCTTGGCATTGGCAGCAAGTTTCCATTCTTCAATCGCCATCAGCTAACAATGACCCGATTTATCCAGTTGAAGCAGGTGGAGGAAGGTGCTGGTAAACCCCCACCACCTATACTAGTCCTCCATGGCCATTATGGTGGTTGTGTAGGAGACCTTCCAAGTTACGATGCTTTTACTCTGGGGGGACCTTATTCTGTGAGGGGGTACAATATGGGTGAATTGGGAGCAGCTAGAAACATCCTTGAGGTAAAGATCCTACGTTGAAACATTCTCAGAGGTGGATGTTTGTTTCGAGTTCATATGAGAACCAACTTTTCTAGCTCTCATTCTCACTAGCAACGCTATTGAATACCCCACTTCTTTTAATTCGTTATTCTGTTGATGAATGCAGCTTGGAGCTGAGATAAGGATCCCAGTGAGAAATACACACGTGTACGCATTTGCAGAGCATGGCAATGATCTAGGAACTTCTAAAGATGTCAAGGGAAATCCAACAGAAGTCTACAGGCGAATGGGTCACGGTTCATCGTATGGTTTTGGTATGAAGTTGGGTTTAGTACGAGCTGAGTATGCTGTTGATCATAATACCGGATCTGGTTCATTGTTCTTCAGGTTTGGTGAGAGATATTGAGGGGTTTAATCGTTAGTGTAGCTTAGGAAGCTTTTCCTCCTGAAGGTTTTGGTCACTTTGAGTTGGTGTGGGATCATTGAAAACAAGTTGTTTTTTTAATTAAATTTGAGACTAAATCACAATGGAATTTCAGTTATTTGTTTCTCGTTCCTCATCGATTGTCTTGTTGAATAAGCAATGCGGACAAGATTTGATAACCGAAACATTTATGAAGGGCCATGGCCATTCTTTTCAAGTAGGGATCAGTTTTTCATTACTTCTAGAGAGAATCTTCGTAAGAAGTCCAAATCTTTTTGCATGTAGCGGTCACAGAAGAACCAGAGACTATAGTCTCTCGCCGCCCTCGCCTCACTTACCTGTCCCAGAACTTGCCGTGGGTGATATTTGGTCATCTTTTTGCTTCTGCCTGTAGTTTCTCCAGTCAAGCTATCATTTCAGCAGTATCATATAACACAGTAGGTCCATGAAATGAGTTTCTAATACGTGTTGATTGTCCAAAGTAATGAATCATGTTCTCAAATATTTATCATTTACAATATGCACGTAAAGAACAAAATGGGTAAGAATTCCCCAGTACAGTTCTCGAACATCCATGATCAATGAACTCCGTGCACAAATGTAGCTTTGATTGGACCTTCAACCCGTTCGTACAAGCTATCAATGCTCGGCAGAATTTTCCTTACTACAACCCCAATTCCTTCTTCAACTTTGCCAGGGTAGCTTCAATGTCATCAATGTTATCCTCAATGCTGCTGCGCTTGCCTTGCTCATTTTCAGCACTTCCTCTTTTTCTCGTCTTCCCTGGATCGCTGAAAGAATCGTCTTCTAGAGGTCCATTTTCGTTTACTTCAGCCTCTGCATCTGTTATGTTGAGCTCTTTCTCTAGGAATTCCACAAACTCTTCCCCAATTTCCTGATTAAAGCAATTATAATAGATTCTTGCCTTAGAATCCTTTGTAATGCTGATGAGATACAATATTCAGACAAGTATCGTGTGTTTGTGTGAAAATGTATGTACTTTTATATCAACATCAACAGTTTCTGAAATTTAACTGTAAAAATTAACAGTGTCATACTGCCAATTCTTCCCACAGGCTTTTTGGTTTCCCATACGAAGAAGAACTAGCTTCCCAACTCTGGAATTCTTCTTGAAGGTCTCTAAATAAGTCACCTGCGACACCAATACCAAGTTAAGATAACTGCAAGGAGTAAGCACCTGATTGCCATGTCAATGCGGAAATGTAAAGATGTTAAGACAGATTTTAGTGGAAGAAACTTCATGACCAAACAGATGTCACATCTACCTATCGTTATCTGAACGTCCCTCAAAAAGTTACCTGCAGCATAATTTTGTGAACATAAGAACATTTAAGCCTTATGAACAGCTAAAAGGACAGCAGAACAAATTTCATGAGATCATTTCTAGCCAATTTTAAGGACAACCAAACCAGGAAAGCCCCTGGAGGCGATCACCTATATAAATTCAGAGTATACAAGGTCCTAAAAATGTGAACCCTAGAGTAGACAATTTGCTCCTACAAACCACACTTAGGGAATGACACAAGTAATTGGTATCATTGCCATGGACCAAGCACTGCTAATAAAAAGTAAAAGCCTAGGACAATCACGACTTACTCTCCTTCATTATAAGCTAAGAAAAGCTGATAGTAGGAAGTTACTGGTCCAAAATTTACCAGTTAAACATTATATACACTTCAATCACTAAATGATCAGAGTCTAATATTTCGGTAAAAGTAGAATTTCCCCATTACTGCCTTGTATGAGAACCACTCCCACTCGTACTGAAGAAGGCAACAATTACGATATGAAAACATATAAAAAGAATGAATTAGCCAAGCAAATAGGTGTTACACAAATACAAATGGAATTTTGGCTTTTACCAAATCCATAGAAGTCTTCATCTTGAGTATTCTTTTGACTTCTTTGAGTGCTGGAGTATGAGAAACCTGACGAATTTGCAGCGCCATACTTCCTTGTAGACTCAGAATTCAGTAATGTATTATATGCATGCTTAATCTTCATAAATTTCTGCTCGGCATTTTTCTGGAACCAGACGAATTGACTTAGATAATCAGTTACAAAGGGTTGTGGAATATATTAGACAAACAGTATGAGAAATAACGGATCTACGCCAGATATTATATGTTCACTTCAGCAAAAATCTTCTTTCTTTTGTTTGATGATGCTACACAGCAATCACGCTTGAGAACTACCTTAAAGGCTGGAATGGATGCGTGTAAACAAAAAACGAAACAATGTACAAAGGCCAATATAAACTATAGACAGAGTTTGATCTAAATCTCAAGGGACCAAGCTGACCTATACCTCTTTATTGACATCAGGGTGATACTTCAAAGCAAGTTTCCTGTATGCCCTTTTAATTTCATCAGGTGTTGCAGCGCGAGACACTCCTAAAACTTCATAAGGAGACTCTCTGCTGTTCGCTCTCACAAGGGTACCACATATTCTGTTCCCATTCCTGAAGATCGGAGAAAATTTTGCTTTCCTAGAAACTAAAACAAAAGTACAATTGCCTCCATACTGATGTCTGCAACTGGGTATTGACGGGGTTTCGTGATTTTGCAAAGAAAGAACCGATCTTGAAGAAAGGTGTGGAAGGCAGAGAAGGTTGTGTGGTGGTGGATGCAGACAATCCATGCCCATTACCCAGAGACCTGCAGTCTTGTATCGTACTCGTGTCTGGCTTTGGTTTTCCGTAAGACATGTCGTTTGGCAAGTTCGGCTAACCGTCCGAACTCCGAAGTGTATTTTGATCTTGGACATTTTAATTATTAGAATATAAATTAATCAGTTTGAGGAAAACTAACTAAGCAAACTTTGGAAACCTTCCAAATTTAATATACAAACAACTCTTGACATGAGATGTTTGGCACGCAATTAAAGATAAGGATGCCATTTATACACTAATTGTAAATCTCAGACTATTTGGTCCTTTAAGCTAAAAGGAGACTAAGAAAAAAAAAAGTGTTTAAAAGCCAATTAGATCTCTTCATGATATATCCTTTACTTTTAAGGATTGCTAACAACATGAAATGACCAAGTGTTGAAGGAAATACAACTTTCATTAGAAATAAGAAATGAAATCATAAGTTGAATGAAATAGATTTAATATAGAAGTTCATTTCTCTTTAACATCAAGAAATGCAGCTTTCATCAGACGTAAGAAACAAAAGAACAAGTTAAATAAAACGGGTTTTGTATATAAGTCTACTTTATCGTCAACATTAGGAAATGCAACTTTTAATAGAATAAGAAATGAAAGCATAAGTTGAATGAAATAAATGTAGAATAAAAGTCTTCTTTCTCTTCAACAATTAAGTTAAAGAGAAAGAGGTCTACCAAGGATTAAGAAAGTAGTGCATGCACACACCGACCGAGACATAAAGAAACGTACATAGAAGAAACGTAGATAGAAGAAGCCGCCGAACGTGAAAGCTAACTTGGATTTTCAAAAAATTACTTCTTAAATAATTTTTTATTTTTAATTAATATATATATATATCAAAACCCTATCAAAAAAACCCTATCTTTGATAGGGTCGGTTGCTCTTATGGAAAATCTTAATGGAAGTGGTTGTCGTCAGTTCCCATCTGCTCTTCAGTGGATTATAGACAATCAGCTCTTGGATGGTTCATGGGTGACGCTTGAAAAAGGTAAGACAAATACAAAAGTGATAATGCGGACAACAGATTGATTAGTTTTTAATGGAAAAAATGTATTTTGAAGTTGCTTTTCCTTCGGTTCTAACTAATTTTTTTATTTTGCAGTTATGGAAAAATACTTTAAAAAATTAAGACCGACTCTTCAGTCATCATCGTGTGATTTAAATCAGAATGTTAATAAAGCACCTCCAGCATCGAAGGAGGTTATTATTGAAGAACTTGTGATTGACTTAGAAAATCTTCCTTCCGATCCAGGATTGAGACCTAATATAATGGAGTATCCTCCTGAAAAACGAGATCAGGTGCGTAGAGCTTATTTATTAAAAGGTCCTTGTCAACCTCGAAATCATAACTTTCCTCAAACTATGGATGGAGATCGTAAGCGGAGATTTATTGTATCATGGTTTGATGATTTCAAGGATTGGTTGGAATATAGTGTTGAAAAAGATGCTGCATACTGCTTATATTGTTATCTTTTTTCAGCTGATCGTGAAAGAAAGCATACTAATTTTGTGTCTGAGGGTTTTAGTGCTTGGCGAAAGAAAGCAAGATTAAGAGAACATGTAGGAAATCATGACTCTGATCATAATCAATGTCGAATTGCTTGTGAAAATTTAATGAACCAATCCCAATCTATTGAGTCGGCTTTTTCAAGGCAATCAGAGAAATCAAAGATTGAATATCGGTGTAGGCTAAATGCATCAATAGGGTGTCTTCGTTATCTCTTGATGCAAGGACTGCCTTTTCGGGGGAATGATGAGTCTGAGAATTCAACAAACCAAGGGAATTTTCTAGAATTACTAAAATTCATAGCTTCTAACAATGAAGAAATTAGGAATGTTGTTCTAGGGAATGCTCCTGAAAATCTCAAACTTACATCACCCGATATTCAACGTGATATCATTAATGCAGCTGCATTTGAGACAACAAAGGCCATTATTTTAGATATGGGTGATGATTTGTTCTCTATTTTAGTGGATGAATGTCGAGATGTGTCAGTAAAAGAGCAAATGGGAGTCGTCATTCGGTATGTTGATAGTTTTGGATGTGTCATTGAAAGATTTCTTGGTCTTGTGCATGTACGTGACACAAGTGCAACTTCACTTTTAAAAGGTATCAAGTCATTATTCTCTAACTATGGCTTGAGTATTGCTAGCTTGAGAGGTCAAGGCTATGACGGAGCTAGTAATATGCGAGGTGAATTTCATGGTCTTAAAAGTCTAATTTTGAAGGAAAATTCTTGTGCTTACTACATCCATTGTTTTGCACATCAACTTCAGCTTACACTTATTGCAGTTGCTAAAAAGCATTTAAATGTATGTTCCTTTTTCAATACTATTACTCGTTTGTGCAATGTTATTGGAGGATCTTGTAAGCGTAGGGATATGCTTCGAGAAAAACAAATGGAGAAAGTGATGGCAGGAATTTCACAAGGGGTGATAGAAACTGGGCAAGGGTTGAATCAAGAAATGACATTAAAAAGACCCGGAGATACTCGTTGGGGTTCTCATTTTGGTACGCTCATTAATTTGCTACATTTATTTTCTTCTGTCATTGAGGTTCTTGAGTTTGTTGGAGAAAATGGGAATGATGATTCACAAAGGGCTGAAGCTATTGATTTAATTGATATTATGCTTCGCTTTGAATTTCTCTTTGTGTTGCATCTTATGATAAAGATCTTGGGAATCACAAATGGGTTATCTCAAGTTTTACAGAAAAAAGATCAAAATATAGTGAATGCAATGCATTTGGTTAAAGTCTCAAAATGTCATTTGCAACAAGTTAGAGATGATGGTTGGGAGTCTTTATTGAAACAAGTCGTTGACTTTTGTGGTGAAAATAATGTAAGTGAGATAGATATGCAAGATATGTTTATAGTTAGAGGGAGATCAAGGCGTAGAAGCGAAGACATGACGAATCTTCATCACTATCGTGTTGAGCTTTTCTATTCTGTGATTGACATGCAACTTCAAGAGCTTAACAATCGATTTGATGAAGTCAATACAAGTTTGCTTTTATGTATGGCATGTCTTGATCCTAAAGACTCCTTTTCCGCATTTGACATGGACAAATTGATTGAACTTGCAAAATTCTATCCATCAGAGTTTCCTCCTATTGCTTTAATTGAACTTGAATATCAGCTTGGGAATTTTATCATTGATGTACGTATGGATAAGAATTTCTCTGAATTGAGTAGAATTGGAGACCTTGCTAAGAGAATGGTGGCTACAAGAAAGCATCATGTATTCCCTTTGGTTTATTTGTCAATCAAATTGTCATTACTTTTACCAGTTGCTACAGCCACAGTGGAAAGAGCTTTCTCGGCAATGAAAATTATCAAGAGTTCACTTCGTAATAAAATGATAAATGACCTATTGAATGACTGTTTAGTATGTTACATTGAAAGAGTGTATTTGCAAATATTGACAATGATCTTGTTATGAAAAGATTTTAATATATGAAAAGTAGACGAGGATCATTATAATTTTTACTATTTTATATTCTTAATAAAACTTTATTTTTTTAAAATTTTTGTTAAATCTATATTTTATTTGGACCCTCCTATCTTAAGTTTCTGGCTCCGTCACTGCCCGCTAAGATACGAGATCTAGGGAGATATAACAGCAACAAACTGGAAGGCAATAATCAAGAAGTGTTGTCATCTTTTGGTGATGATATCGCCATAATAATAACATAAAAGAATTTAAAAAAAAAAGTGGGAACAGGATGATAAGATGTCAGGTAGTATTGACCAAGCTTTACCTCAGTTGACGAATGAAAAATGAATGCCTCAAGGGTAAAAGTTGCTCTGTCAAAGTATTTTCTCTTATAGACATAATGAAGTCCATTTCCTCCAAGTCACGGTTAATAAAAGATAGCTGAATCAAGAGGTAGAAGGTTAGAGACGATGTAATGTAAACAGCCCAGGAAAAAAGCAATAAAATGAGAAGGACATGACTATAGAAGGGATGATAGTAATGTTTTACATCAACAATTGAATTACTTAATCAAGACATAATAAGTTAAAGTTATTGAAGGATGCATCGTTGATTGATAGACAACAATTTGGTCCACCAACTTGCATCACTTCAAAGATATAGAACAATCATCCACATTCCTAGCCACTAGGAAGTAGCAAAGCCAAATTTTCCATATCTCATTATAAAAAAAAAAGAAGAAATAATCAGAGGGAACCTCATCAATTATATGAAAGCTCTTATTTCATGTGGCACCTATACATCTTTAGAAGAGCACAAGCCACTTTATGGGCTCATGCTAGTTGAAAATCTCCTTCACTTAGAAGCACAGAAGAACAGAAGACATATCCTACCAATCGTTGCCATAACCTTTCTGCAAACCTACCACTGTTACCACAAACAGATTGAATTTGAAACTTCCAGGTAGAGTAGCCTAAACAAGCATTTCTCACGATGGAAGCCAATCTAATTCTCCATTATCATGCATAGAACAATTGTGAAACTGAACTCCTACCCAAATAATCATAAGCTCTGTGCTTCCAATGAACTAATTGCCTCTATAAGCTGCTCTTTTTTCATTCAAGAACTCAAATTGGTCATTTATCCCTCCACACTTGCTACTTATGATGCTGATTACATTTTTCTTCCAGTTAAATCACAATCATGTCTCAAAATCAAAAGCCTCCCTGATCCAAACATATAATCATTTACCATGTGAACGATTACTAGTAGAAGCAACTACTTTAATTGAATTCTATAAGCATCATATTTAGTTTGGAAGACATCAGTGCTAGGCTATTGTTGCACCGATTTTGACTTTAGGAGAGAATATCTCAACAAATTAAACATAAACAGATTTTTAACTGCATGAATAATACATACCATGATATAGAAAAGTACAAGAAAAAGACTAGAACAAATGTTGGGCCATTCTGATTTTGCACATATTTTGAACAGACCAATAAAATCTGCCACCCAGTTAATTATGCTGGGAAACTCCACAGGAAGCTGATAGACATAAAGTAGTATGATGTTTAGGCTAGCATACAGCTGAAGGGGCCTCCACCACCTACAAGATCATAAAGAAAAAAATGTAAGCCATTAGAAAACTATAACAGCAAGTATTTGAAATATAGATCACCTGTACTTCTTTCAAATATATTACACAAAGAAAGAGAGAAGTAAGTACAGATTTATCTTTAGCCACTAAGAGATCACCTGAAAAGGCCTAGAAAATTGCTGGTCAGAGACCAGTCCACAAGACCAACACAGCTGCAAATGAAAAAAGGTAGAGAGAGCCAAGATGGATGGCTAATACCCACACCTAGTTGAATGGCCGGTAACAGCAAACAGGAAGTAACACTGAGATGGGAACCTTACAAATAGAGAAAAGAGAAAAAATCTCAGTCAGTACCTATGTACTGTCCAGTATTCTTGTCAATAAACTCCAATTCAGACAATAAAAAGGGAAGTTCAGAAACTTGCATGATCAAAGCAAATCGAAAAAAGAAATAACTTTGAAACCAAGGTTCATTTATGAATTTAACCCAAAAAAAAAAGATTCCATAAAGTTTACTGAAGAACACCATAAAACATATATTCGTATTGGAAATTTTATCTATTACATATGCACAAAGATGGACACCCAAAATTGAATAAATAGAAAGCAAGGAGATTAACAAGAGAATAAGATGAAGCTTCAGCAGACTATGTACAAACCTAAACGTTCAAGCACAACTAGAAAGCGACCACATCCAGAGTTTTCCCATGTAATGATACCAAATCTACTACCATATATATCAACCAAACCAACAAAATAGTTGGGTAAGCAAGAAATAAATTACTGAGGGTGACTTCCAAGAGTGGATGTTGCAGAATTGCACCAAGAAATTGTCAATTTATGCAGATTGATTGTGAAGTGGAAAAATAGGATAAAACTGAAAATTAAATATTACATCATAAAACCAACTAACTGTGCCCATGCTGCATTTGCTCCACTCCAATTGTTTCCTTGAATTGCCCAAATAACAAGATATAACACTTGGGAAAGAATCACACCAAGTGAAAAGAAAATCACAGGCCAAAGAATGAGATATCGCCTTCGGAATCGGAATCCTGTTAAAAAACAATGGTGTATTAGCATAATTTTGCAAAAACCGTGAACAAAAAAGTTAGCCGAATAAAAAGAAGCATAGGTGTGGGAATAAAATTTTCCACATTTTGCGTCCTCCCCTTCTTGTTGCAGAAAATACATTTTCAAGAGAAATAAAATACTGGATCTCGTTACCGGAACCCAACTCTTAATCCAAAACCTTCATACTTAAACAAGATTCGGGTCTCAACCGGAAAACGAAACGAAAGAAACCGAAACAAAAGCAAATCT
>JANIHZ010000008.1:62513252-62526391 GCA_027478365.1 Erythroxylum rufum | reverse complement strand
ACTATTGAATTACAAACCATTCATAATAAAAATACCATTGAATTACATCTTCCTAATCATATTAAAGACTAGGGGCAAATTCGTCATTTGCACTATTTTCTGTCTCTGTCTCCTGCAACCAAACACATTTGTCCTGGAGACGGAGACAAGATTCTCTGTTCTGTCCACCATCAACCAAACAGCTCTCTGTCCCCAGTTTCTGTTCCGTCCCGTCCTGTTCCGTCTCGTCCCGTTCTGTCTCCAGCTACCAGAGACGCTAACCAAACGCAGGGTAATAGCTATAAAAAGGGATTTCCCATGATATTATGACAACTAAATACCTATAAAAAGGGATTTTCCTTAGAGAAGAAAACTGATTTAAAAGAAAAAGAAAAGAAAAGGTCTTCTAATTTATTAAAAAACAAATATTTCGTAATTCTAATAAGATTTCATTTCAATAAACGGTCTTAAATTAATGGATCTTGTTCATGGAGTTGGGTCTCCAGTCAGTCACTCCAATTATCCTGTCGTGGCCTCCAGGAAGAGAAGCGGTGTTGTAATTAAGCAGTAAGAAAGCAGCACGCCACCCCCTATGGCCATAGCATCATGCTTATCTCTATCTTCGCCATTTCTTCTCTCCATCTCCACCCGTAGTCACACATACCCTCCCTCTTCACTTACTGTCCACTCCAATATAACATCCACATCCACTCTCCACTTGCCCAGACTACCCTGCCTTTCTCAAAAGACAGCTCCAAGGTGGAGGGTCTCCGCCTCACCAGAAGCGGCTCCGCCTCCAGAGAGTACCCCGCTTGAGAGTGCCCAACAAGTGGTGTCTTCTGGCGATGATGGAGTTGCCACCGTTGTCTCTGCTCTCCTATTCATTGCCTTCGTCATTCTAACCTTTCTCACAATTGGGGTAACAACTAACATTCCAATTTTTTATCTTTTCGTGATTTTCGCCTTATAGATTGATCCGAACCTTGGTCAATGCCATACTCGTCTGGCTAGCAGCTTATATGACTCCATCTATATCGTTATCTTGCTATGTTATAGCATAATCAAACTCAGCATCGTCTTCTGCCACATTTTGGATTGCAGGTAATATACCTGGGAGTGACAGATTTCCTGGGGAAGAGAGAGAGGGAGAAGTTTGAGAAAGAAGAAACGGCAAAGCAGCAGAAGAAGAAAGGTGGGAAGAAAGTAAAGGCGAGGGCCAAGGCCGGGCCTAGAGGTTTTGGTCAGAAAGTAGAAATTGACGATGCTGAAGAATAAAAGACTCGCACAAGGGAGTTGCCATGTTTGTGTTGTTAGATCAAAATTGTTCTGCGATGTGTCATTACGACTTTATTTAATGTGATTTGGTTGAGTTATTGGGATTTGGAGATGATTATAAGCACATAAGAAAAATGTAGCTCTTAAGAAAATATATAGAAGTTGAATACAAAAGAAAATTCTGGCCTCTCCTAAACATTAACAGCTCTCCACATACCAACATTTTGTACAGTCTCGACATCCCATCATTTTTACACCACTCTGAACCTGTATAGTCAAACTCCTCTGCAGTGGCAGTAGGTGTATCCACATCTGAAGTGAACCTCAGCTTTGCTCAACTCTATGTATAAACCTTAAACTACACAATGTACAGTTTCCGGTACAAGCAAACACTTTTTATTTCCATTCAGCTCATACCTTGCCACTAAAACAAAGGTAGAGTCTTAGCTCCTAGATATGCGAAGAAAGAAAGATACGAAGCTCACACTAGCCTCAGTTAGCTGTACAGACAACTTTCTTTCCTAGGCCACCTAAGCAGAGTGCATAGACTGCGCTGCAATTCTCCTTTCTGCAAGTAAATTAAGTACTCGAGAGTGAGCTATTTGACACACAACAAACATGTAAGAGAACTTGCTTAAAGAAAATACCACCAAGCTCACATCTTTTTGCAAGGAAAGAGTGATCACCACTAAGATAACGAGAATAAGTGCTAAACAAAGAGTGGTGATCAATTATGCGTATGCTGGTACTCTGCTTCATCAATAGTTCAGAGATGCCAATTAATTAGCAGTTCATCAATCACTAACCAAGATGAATGTGCCACTATGTTTATGTTTTGCTTCCAAGTCCATGCAGGTACTAGATGTAATTTAATTCACTCGTAAAATAAAAAAAAAAGTGAGTACCTCCTGCAGCAACAAGTTTCTCCACACGAGCAACAATGTGTTTTCCGTAGGTGTACTTCTTCAATGCATTTAAATGAACTTTTATTCGCGTGAGGATCAGCTCACGCTGTTGGTCATCACAAGTCTCCAATACCTTTTGTACAACATAGTTTGCAAACTGATCTTTCATCATTGCCTAGAAAGAGAACACACAAAAACAACAACATATCACTCATGTCATCATATTGTTGCTGCAAACAATTAACAATCGTTGACCCTTGATAGTGATACAAGTGTCTCTTGTCAGCTGCATAAATTACAAACCTGCAGAGGCTCATTTTCATCAGTAGTTCCTAGCATCTCATTGACCAGTAATTGGCGCTCTGTAGGGCCACCAAATGTTAAACACTTCTCCACAACGTTGGAAGCAAATTTTTGTTGACTCATCTGAACAATCCTTCCAGCTAATTCCTTGATGATAGCAGATCTCTCGTGAGGATTTCCATGCTCAAGTACATGCTGAAAAGATCAAAATCAGGGACAATTACAAATTGAAGCATTAGAACCAGCTCAAAAGATGCACACTAACAGTCTAGCCTAATAGAACACTTCCAAGTCCTAACATTTGAAGTAATAAAGAACCTATGTGCAAAGAGAAACAGCAATATTCAATGCTTACCAAAGCAGTTGGTTTCAATAAATGAAGCTAAAGAAACATGAAAATATGCAGATTAGGAACAGATGTGATCCATATGTATGCATTGCATAAATGAGCAAAACGCAGCTGCTTTTTTTTTTTGTGCCACTTAACATTTTTAGGGAGCTTCTCAGTCAAAAATGCAGTTCAAATAACCCCATTTACACTATGATTTGCATTATATTGATGATTTGTAGGAACTGTAGATTATGCAGAACCGCTAGGGACCACCTTTCGGGGCTGTTAAGGAACATCATATTAAATCAATCTCTAAGTTTTGTCAGAATTTTGCACATAGCAAAGCAAAACTAAAATCACAACATATAAACAAAGATCAGGAAACCAATTCCAATCCCCCTTCATAATAAGCACAAAAGAATAAACAGTTCATGTTCAAACAAACACACAACAACGATTTCTTGTGTATCACTATCAAAAAACAAAAACATTAAATATATGGATACCTTCAGAGACCTTCTAGAGAAAGATTTACTAACCTGAACAACATAATTTCCATACTGATCTTGTGCCAACATGCTAACAGCTCCTAGAATTTCATCCATAACTTTGCTCTGGGTCTTTGGATCCATGCAGTGTTCCAGTACCCTCTGCAGCAAAGAGAACATACATAAGTCTTCAGAATCTTAAAATAAGCCTCGTTAAAAATGGTGATTCACTTGGAGAAGAAAAGAATTATAGAAGGATTCTCAACCTGAATCACACGGCACCCATAAGGATGGGTTGAGAGGGTTACAACTTGATCAAAGAAGGTGGAGACAATAAATTGAATATTTTCTTCAGGCACACACTCAATGCACTTTTGAATGACATGGTTCCCATTCTGGTCACGTACACATCGCATGACATGACCATCAAGTTCCTCAACCATTTTAATTTTCTGATCTAAGTCAACAACCTCAATGGCCTGAACGATTCAAACAAACAAGTTAATAATGAAAACTTCGATAGGATTAACAACATAATTGTTTTATTACGATCACTGCAGTGATTACTTGAAAGAACTAGCACTAGTATATGGCAATATCAAATTCTAAAGAAGTCCTCAGAAGAGCAATACTGTGGTGCCACAATGTGGATGCAGACAACCTCCTTTTTGCGCTTAGAATCCACCAGCCAGATATTTCAGGGTATTTTAGTTAAGGCATTTACTTCTTTTAAGTATAGTACTGTTCTTCGGTTAATCACTCAGATTTCCATATGGCAAGCCTATTTATACCTTTTGGATCACCCGACAACCATACATTTGAAGGCTGAGAGTTAAAACATGACCAAAAAGCTTCCCAGCAAGCTCTCTTCGCTGTGAAGGAAGTCCATGTTCAAAAAACTGTATGAAAAAACACAAAGTTGCATTTGTAAGTAAATGAATATCTAAAACCTCCAGCAATGTAACTATGAAAAAATATAATCGGCACAGATATTGGATACCTTCTGAATTACATAATTACCAAATACATCAGTCATCAAAGCAAGAGCTTGTGGCATAATTTCCTGATAAACCATGTTCTTCTCATCCATTGTTGCCGTCTCAAGTTTTTGTTGAATGAATCGGCTCCCATACTGATCAGCACTGCTTATAAAGATACAAAATTATTTAAATAAATTCAGGCTAGTATATAATAGTTGAACTTGAAGTACTTTTTAAGCAGTAAGTACCTGAACTCAACAACATGACCAGTAATTTCAGAAAGTTCAGGACATTTTGTTTTATTGCTCTTAAATTCTTCCAAAAGAGAAGATGCAAAGCTTTCACCCACATTATCCAAATGCCATGGTCCCATGATACCACCTGTCATGTTCCTCATCCCAGAAGGATACCGCATATTTAGTTCATTGTGTCTCATGGGACTGCCAGGTCCCACTGGGGAGTTGGGCATAACAGGATTTGCCAAAGGACTTCCAGGGTACGCCATGCCAACACCAAATGTAGGACTTCCATAATAGCCATGGTGATTAGAACCCCCAGATTTACCACCCAATGGAACTCCGTACTGTGATTTCTGAGGTGATAAAAGACTTCCAACATAAGCTTTCTGAAGTTCAAGCAGATTAGCATACGAGTTACCTAAGTAACTCCTATCCATTGTGGGATCATTGAGAGCTGCAAGCTGGGCAGCATATTCAGATGTCCTTAAATACTGAAGATGCATTGGATCAATAAAAGATCCTTGAAGGGCACTCCCAGACAATGGGCTCCCAACTCTTCCAAGATTATGAGATTCAGATCCAAGTGTTAAATTTGCTCCAGACCCCAAACCTCCTCCCAGAACTCTCAAGTCCATTCCAGAGGCAGCCATAGCTGATGCAGCAGCAGCATTTTCAAATAATGGTGGTAGATTACCAGTTCCAAGTTGGCTAGCCATCATGGAAGGCAAAGCTGGGTTAATGGAGTACCCACTCAATCCATAATTTGCAAGTGATGAATTAATTGAATCTAGATTCTGGTACTGAGTAGGCAAGCCACCTCCAATATTGAGAGTTGAGGTGGGTGATCCCTTCAAGTATGAATTACCAGAAGGAGTAACAGAATTCTGCAATTCAGGCTGCCTATTGACTACCATGGAGGAGCTTTTCAAGTCTGACCCATTGCCATTACTCTGATTCAAATCTGAGTATGAAATCTTCACTGATTGAGAAACAGAAGGCACATGAAAGTTACCAGATTCAGATTTTTGCAAGTATGTACTTTGCTTCAAATGATTGTGACCACCTGGAGGACCAAACAGATAATTCTGGTTGTCATCAACATCGCGCTCAATTTGTGAGGGCAAGTGGTTCTCTTCACCTATGACACCGTTTTGTGTCAAGTTAAGACCAGATAAAGCAGCTACCAAGTCTGGAGGCTCATTGATACCAGATGAGACATCATTAAACGAGTTAGGATTCATAAGCCTTTTCTCAGCTGCAGAAACTCTACCTTTTCCTATTGGAGTGGGGCAGGGACTAGGAGCCCTAGCAACAAGTTGAGGGTCAGGTGTAGTGCTTCTAGACAAGGAAGCACCAAGAACAGCAGCGTAAGTAAAAGAAGTTTGACTGCTATTTTGAACAGCAGATGAGACCTGAACATTTGCGCCTGTACGTAAAGTATCAGCAGATGAAGCTTCGGTAGAACCAACAGTCTCAACATTCTCACTAAACGCATTTCGGCTAGCTGGACGCGAAGGGTGCCCTTTCACCAGTGCTGAATGCCCCAAGTCATCCTGCACAAATAAAACATTGATAAAAGAATATAAAATTTATGACAGTTTCTGATGACAATAAAGTGCAATGAACATGCCATCAAGAAGACCAAGACTGAGACACAAGTTAGTAGCTTTCAAAGAAAAACAAATAGTAGTCTAAGGCATGTACAGAAACTAATTAATGTTTGTGACACTGGTAACAGGACACTGCGCTGCAGGGATAGGAAGTACATATCACTAAGACAAAGTATGCTTGATATTCAATTCATAATTAGTGCTTCATGAGGAAACACAACAGATATTGATAAGAATCGATCTCCAAAGGAGTTTCAAACAAAAGCTTAAGCATTAGTCTAGAATTAACCAAATTAATTGGGAAAAAGGTGTGAAATTTAAGCAACTGCTATTACAAGATGACACCAAAAGAGATCGCAGCATCCATGAAGAGTACTGAACAAGGGCAACGGAAGAATTAATCACTGGAGCCAAGATTATAGACTGGAAAGTAAAAGAAATTAGATACTCATGATTACACACAAACTCACACGTAACGACGGAAGTACCAAGCCAGTTGCATACAAACTATAGGGCTCAGCAAAAGAGTGATAGCCATTATATTGTGAAGTAACAATCCTATCTGGTAACTGCAGGAATTCATTCCATTAACAGATACAACTAAGATTGAAGCAATAATTACAGAATTAATCACCTGAAAGATTTCTGCAAGACTTTTCTGTTTGTTTCCAAGTCCTAGTCCAGGTAAACCTATAAGTCCATCACCACCCCACTCTGTTGAGCTCTGCAACTTTTCTGACTCGATCTCAGTTTCTTGTTTCTTGGAGTCAAACCCAGGTGGCATGTACAAGGACCTCCCACTTCCATTATCAGCCCTACTCACCTTCCTTCGATCCCCAATACCACCTAAAACTGAACTGCCTCCTTTCAATCTTTGCGCATATTTCCAATCTTCCCTTGATATTAAAGGAGGTGGAAGCCTAGGGTTTAAATTCACATTTGAGTAGTAATATGAAGAATAAGCCGGATGAGACCTCAGCTCCTCCTCGGATAAAAACCCGTTTCCATTTCTACCACTAGCAAAGTCCGAAAGGGTAGCACCAACACCGCCGCCACCACCGCCTCCACCACCTAACAACCCGCCCACTGCACTCAATGAACCTTCGACAGTTGGTGGCGCAGACCCGCTCCTATACAAATTAAGCTCTCTCTCACGATCATCCGCGTCTTGCCTACGCTGCTCTCGCAGCAACAACCCTATTTCATTTTCTAAATCGTCTCCAAGAGATGATGCATCGCTTGCTCCTATCATCGGTCTCCTCCCCAATTCAGAAAGCATATTCAAAAACCCAACTTTATCATTAACCACTACAGCTCAACTACTGATTTAATAACCCAGTATCAATAGTAAGACCCCGTAACTAAAAAGTGTTAAAAACCAAAACTTTCTACGTAGAAACAGTCTAAAAGACTAAACCCCATTTTTACAGGCACTTTAAACTACAAAAGATCAAAACTTTAAGACCAAATATAGTAAAAAAGAAATCAAGATTAAAAAAAAAAACTAAAACTGCGAAAGCAACGATTATGAAGCGTAAAAATAAAAATCAAAACATGGGTTTTTTTTTTCTGGTTTCCTCCAGAAATGGATTCCTTGAAACAAGAATTAGACAGGTTCCATGTAATAGTAACAGCAGCAGCAGCACAAGGGGTGAGGAGGAAAGAAAAAAACAGTGAGCTGTCTTAAAACGAGGAAAAGAAGATGGGGTAGAGAATTGACGGCTAAGATCAATCTGGCGGCGATTACTTCTTACAAGAACCCTTAGGGTTTTGTTCTTTAACAAAGCGAGAGATTAAATACATGTTACAGCTGAGAGACAGCAGTAAAACAAAAAACAAAAACGAGATATTTTTCCATTTCTTTCCCTTCCAGGAGAGAAAGTAACCAAAAGAAGAAACGAAAACAACTGTTGTAAGTTGTAATGCAAATTAGTTTTTTAAAACTCAAATTAAAAAAAAAAAGAGGCCCTAAAATTGAGGGCCATTGACCAAGTGATAACTGACTGATGTAGTCATAGGGCAACACTTAATGATGTTTGTTTTCCTCGTGTTCCAAACGAGGAACGTGTCACTGACACGTACTCTCCTTTCCATTGCTTGCTCTCCCCCTCAAACTGCACTTTCTTTTTCTCAACCATGCTCTTGCACTGTTCTGTTGTTACGCTTACACATGTTTGCCAGTTTCAGTCCGAACTACTGTCGTTTTAAGAAAAGAAAACTGTGTCTCTATCTGATTAATTTGGTACATCGAATTGTATTCAGAGGTTGAACTATGCTTTTCTTTCATTCAAAACAACACATCCCTTTCTTCTGCCAAATGAACGCCACTTGTTTCCAAAACACTCTTTTGTAAGAAATGGGACATGTTCCACTCCTGTAATGGTAAAGACTCCCACCTAAGTTTTATAACGAACCCAACCCAAATCAATCTCCCATACCATTATGGGTTACGGGTGTCTCTCTGTCATTGAGATTATATTTAATTATTACAGTTAAGGCACTATGTTTAATTAAGTAACCTCCTTTGCTGCCTGTAGATACTTTGTTGGACCAACCAACTAGATTATTTAATTCAAGTTCTTTCTCTCTTTTCATGCACTAAAAACACATGCTTACCATATACACAACTAAGTTTTAATTTCTGATAATTGAGAAAATATCCCGTGCACAAGACTTTTCTCTTTGACAAATTGAAAAATAGGGACTCGCGCATCGGCAAATTGAAAAAAATAGGAGTTGTGTAAACTGATTTAGGTATTAAACTATGTCGCTTTTTTGAAACGATGTCATTTTATGAATCTTCATTACTTGTGTTAATCTAAGTTGATGTGTATTAATAATAGTTAGGGTTTCTGGAACATGTTGCAAACCACGTTAGTAAAGACAATAGAGACATTAATTTCAAGCTAGAATTGAAAAAGATTGAAAGTTTAAGCATTTAACTGTCACATTTTGAAGTTCGTGTTATAATTGCAAAATTAATCAAAGTTTGAGATTTTTTTGTAGTTAACCCTATTGTTTAACAATACATGATAAAAATAATTTAACATAAAAATAAAAATAAAATATTTGTATGACTTGAAAATTATTTTCTCTTTTGATAAATACATAAAATAATACTAAATACTTATTTAATGATTCAAAGCAAAATATTTCTTGTATAGTTTACTTTTTAAAATACTTATTTTCTGTTTTCACATTACATAGGCGTAATAGTGAAGATCAAAGCCTTTTAATTGTTTTTCCCTTTTTAACACATTAAGTACAAGAACTAAAACTTTCATCAGCCGGAGGCTTGTCTACGGTTTGTCTTTTGATACGAACTAACAATAAGGCAAAGCAACCCTTTTATAAAGTAAAGGACACACTATGCGTTCAAATGTGGCAGTTAAGACACTTAGAAAGGAACTATGGGTCCTCCAAGACCGCCGTTCTTTGTATTGTTTTACACTTCTAAATGAATTTCCAAGGCAGTTGGAACTTCAACATTTTTTAAGGACGCTTATGCCGAACATTTTCAGGATGCCTTTGAGGGAGTACCATAGTACAACACATTTCTTTTATTGAACTATACAATACACAACATTATATTTCATATAAGGACTCTTGTATTAGAATTTAAATTATGTAGACCAAGTAGGTTCAAATATTGTTAAAATTTGATCAAATTGAGGTTTTTAAATAGGTCAAAGTATCATAAACTCTTCATAAAATTAGTTGAATGTATTTTTAATAAAGTTCAAATTTTAATATGGACTAACTAGTTTGAGCTTTAAACTTCAACTTTCATTAATTTACTATATATCTACCAACTTTCATAAATGCTCCATAAAATTGTTAAAATTAGTTAAATGTATTATGATTATGAGTGTAATGTTAATACCAATTATAATCTTAGGAATGAATACCATTTAGTCTTGCTAAGATCTATGCCAACAATATTGGTCATAATTTTTTATATGGACATATCTACAAATCATTCTTTATATAACTGCCCAACAAGCTCTTAGTCATATATAATCATATTTAGTTAGTGTTAGTAATAAATATATTTCTTAAATAAAAGCTAATGATGTCATTAAAGATTTATTTGATAACCTAGGAGATATTAATTAAATCTTTAAAGACTTGTTTAGTAACTAGTAATGAAAAGGTGAGAATAGCTTTAATTTCCTAGTTTTTTTTGTTAATTTGGTCACTTAGAGTGGATAAAATATGGAATAGTAAAATTAGAATGGATTTTAAATAATCTTGAATTTTTATCCATAAGAAGGTGTGTGTATAACCTAGAATCAAATATCAAGAATAATAAACAAGTGATTGAGTGAATAAAATTAAATTATCCTTTTAGTGCTCCTTCAATATAACATGGCTCTTCTCTCTTTTTCTCTCTACATTCCTTCTCAACTAAACCTTTATATTCTCTTTATTCCTCCCTGATTGCTTATCAAAGTATCTCTTTAAACCAATTTTTATGGTTTCAAACTTTTCTTAATCTCTTTATTTTTCTTTTTATGATGGATTTCTATTTGGCAAACTTGTTCATTTAGATGATTACATTAAGTATTCATCATTATATGGCATTAGGTTTGAAAACATCAGTCACTTAATTATTTGATTGTAAAGCATATCCACCACATTTTACGTGAGATAAAGTCTCAAAATATTGATCTTTTTCTTATTAAGTAATATGGGTTAATTATATGGTTGTGGAGTTTATGGTTGGGTTCATGAGTCATAGTCTTGGATTAATATCATATGTTGTTTGATTGTGTTGCTTTGGCAATTTGTCATTATGCTTCCTACATTTCACGATTGCTAGCCAATTCTCCGTTTAATTTTGGGCATATGAGGTTTACGATACTATTTGTATATGTTAATGTTGTTTTCTTGGTTTTTGTTAATGCACTAATTATGCTGAAGCCATTTAAGAGGATTTTGGACCCTCAGAAGATATTAACTAGTAGTTTGTTGGCAATTTCAGTTGGAAGACTTACAATGAATATCTTTTTTTTTTTCTTGTTTCATAAGGAGCATCATCATGCTCATTGTGGTTCCTGAAAATGCCCCCATTCTTACTCATATATTTCTCATTCTCACACATGTACCCATTCCTACTCTCATTGTCAACAATATCATTATCATTATTCACATAATCACGTTGCACATGTAAAGGATCATGAACATATCTTTGTTTCCCATGATTGACATGAAAGCTCAATAACTGACCACAATGACCTTGATAATTACAAGCATATTCATAACCACATAAACCATGCTAATCATATTTCCCAATCAATGCTTTGATACAACAACAGCACTAAATAGAAATTTTACTGATACAGAGGGTTTGGAGAGGTCTAGTAGTACGAAACCTTACCTCTAACTAGTAGAGAGACTGTTTCTAAATGAACTATATGAAAAGAAAGAAAGGGGGGAGAGAGAGAAAAAAAGATAATGATGATGTTGATGATGATGACGATGATCATAATAGTAATAATAGTAATAAGAAGAAGAAGAAGAAGAATTGAATGGTATTCATAGTTCACAACCCTCGATATTGTGATTTTATATACTTATGGTGTAAATGAAGAAGGATGGCAATTATTATGACATTATTAAGGTTATAATTATATTTATTAAGGAGACACATATTTGAGAATGATAAAAGTGCATAGTAGCATAATCCACTAGCTCAAATAGCATATCTTAATGGTGTGATTGTGAATAGAAACATTACATGCATCGATTAACTTCGAATAGACAAGTTTCCTTTTTGCAAATTCATTGTTGTGAAATATTATTGGATTAAAAGATATTAAAAATATAGATGTAGAGGAAATGGTAGCAATATTTTTACATCTCCTTGTCTTTAATGAGAGAAATTGAGAAATTAAGTATGATTTTCAATGTTTGAGAGAATTACAAGTAGATGTTTTTTTGGTAAGTCAGTAAATTTATAAATAAATAAAAGGTATGTTTAAGTTATAAACAATTATAACTTAAAATCCCTAAACACATCCCTGAGAATAGCAGCGGTGAAAGTTGGAAGTGGTTTAAGGTAATTATAGTCATTTATGGAGTTTTATTTGGTATATAATTTATTTATTTTATTAATAATGAGTTGATATGATTTTTCTAAATTTAGAATTACTAGGGGCTTTAGATGGTACACATATTAATGTAAATATATCAAATATTGAAAAAGCTCGATATCATACTAAAAAGAATTAGATTGCCACAAATATCTTAGGTGTATGTTTTGTGGACATGCAATTTTTATATATACTACTTAGTTAAAAAGGTTTAGATGTTGATGATAGGGTGCTTCCACATGCACTATTTAGAAGAATTTGATTAAAATTTCTTTGGATGAGGTTTTCAATGTTATATATCCAAATTATTTTTCTATATATTAAAATTCTTGTGGTTAATATATTTAATATATTATGTATTATCTTATTGATGCAAGATATAGAAATTGTATAGGAATTTCTTGCATCGTATAGAGGTCAATGATATCATCTTATTGAATGAAGATCAAGACATCAACTAAATACTCAAGAAGAATAATTCAATGTGAAACATTCTACAGCTAAAAATGTTATTGAAAGGGCATTCAAATTACTAAGGTTATAATGAGGAGTCTTAGGTCCCTCTTATTATTCAATTAACACTCAAAATGATATCATATTGACTTCTTGTTACATTCACAATCTTATTCATCAACATATGAAGAAAGATCCATTAGAAAATGAGTTGGATGCCATAATAGAAAATAATGACCATATCGATTATATTGATGATATTGAAACATCTAACTAGTGGATTGAATAAAGAGATAACTCAGTAAGGGAAATGTATGTTATGGAGTGCTAGAAGAGGTCACTTACATTTATTATTAATATTTTTATAATTTAGTTACTTCTTGTTTTATTGAAAATCTTTCAAAATTATTTGTTATTTATGAATATTATTTATTTCTTTTACATATGCATTATTTTAATTATTTTTAATTATTTTCATTTT
>JANIHZ010000008.1:62502728-62513228 GCA_027478365.1 Erythroxylum rufum | reverse complement strand
TTATAGATGGAATCTCATGAAGAAAATAAAAATAATATGCAATTTGAACCTATTAAAGGAAGAGGGAAAGATAAACAATATCAAATTAATAAGGAAGAAAAATTCTTGTCAACATACTTTATGATTTGGCGGGCACCACATTGAACAAAAATGACAAGAATGGTTATTATACTAAAATTGTAAGGTGTATGAAAGAAAGAATGCTAGAAACTGATATTAAATAAAAACCTCATAATGAATTCGAAGTTAAATTTATGAAGAAGCTACTTAAATGTATATTGGATATTAAAAAAAGGTAGCAAATTTGGATATAATGATGAGAAAAAAAGGTGAATGGTGATGTGATAGATGCATAACCATATTTATACCCCATATTTGATGTATTTTTGCTTGATATTTTATACTTTTATTGTATATTTGGTACTTAATTTATTCCAAGCGTGTTTATAGGTTCTAATTGCCTTCACGGACTTAAAAGAGAAGAATTCAAATGAAAATGCAACATAAAATGAAGATTTGATGGTAATCTTAAATTGGATGGATCAAAATTCAGAAAAATCGTCACATTTAAGAAAGTATAACTAATCCTTCCCACTTATTATATATACTTATATTGTACATTAGAGACAATGTTCAACTTTAAGTGTTTGTAATGTTTTCTTTAAGCTTATTATAATCCTAGTTATAAAATTTTATGAACTTATATCTTGACTTAATTGAAATCTGTCCATCAATTATATATTTCATTATTGAATATTAATTGAATTGGTATGCAAAAGGATAATAGTTAGAATACTTTTCTAAGCTATATTTTAAGTATTCATTGATATAATCAATTTGAGTGAAATTTCATCTTATTTACACATATAAGCCCATATTTTTCATGAACTTTTAAGCCTAAGAGCAATTACATCATTATTTTAAGCTCTTTTATTCTTTTATATGTGTTATCATGTATAGTATAATGATTCTAGAACTTTATTTTATTATATATATTAAGATCGTATTTGTTAAATTAGAAGCATTGACATGATGAAGGCATTTAGATTCAACAATTTGTTTAAGCCAATTTTTTTATAATTACCACATCCATAAATTATCTTTTAGGAATAAACAAGTTGAGTCTTAGCCTTTTTCATTGTTATTGTACCCACATTTTAACCTTTTTCCTATTTTTCTTTGAAGACCTTTTTATTGTTTTAAACCTTAAAGGTTATTTACATTCTTTACATTCTTTACATGTTTGAGACTTGAAATTATTGAAAGGTCCCATGTTTCTTTAATTGTTGTATAATATGGATGTTCAAGATTTTTTGTTTTGATTAAAAAAAAGAGCATAGAAAAATAAGAGAAGAAAAGTATAAAGTACCATTGTTTTTACAATTAGTGGACCTGTATAAATTGTAAACAAGTTTCTTGTAAATTCTCTTAGAAAATTTCCTTCAATTTAACCCTTTTTAATATCCTAACCATATTATACCTAAGCCCGATTACAACCCGTATAAAGACCTTTTGATTTTTGTTTCTAGTTTATACATAAGTGGTGGAGCTGTGATAATATTACAAACCTATGTTAAGAGTTACTATGCATTAATTAAGAGTTTTGACACTTTTCACCCTAAACACTTGAGCGCATTAAGTGAAATCTTGATGAGAGTGTAGGGATGTTTACTTTTAATTTCAATGCAATTATTAATGTGATTATTATTAATATGGACTTAGGAAGTTAATTTTATGATAATTTGACTTTAATTGTATGTTAATTTGATTCAATAGGATATGATTATTCATAGTATGAATGACATGTTGAGATTGATGAGGGATTAATATTGTAAAATTGATAACTTTGATTATCGTTTGCTTGAGACAAACAAAAGCTTAAGTGTGAGGATATTTGATAGATGTATATTTGACCATATTTATTCCCTATATTTGATGTATTTTTGCTTGATATGTTATACTTTTATTGTATATTTGGTACTTAATTTGCTCGAAGTGTGTTTATAGGTTGTAATTGCCTTTACAGATTTAAAGGAGAATAATTCGAATGAAAACATGGCATAAAACGAAGATTTGAAGCAAAGAAGGGATACACAACTATGCATCAGCCTGTGTACTTCTCTAAGGCTGTGTAGAATCCTAAATTTGGGGTATTTTGGGTTCTATATGGTCTATGCATCACCTAAAACCTTAAAAATTACTATAAAAAGATGTGTTTGAAGGCCAAAGAGGAGCAAACATTAGGGGGAGATTATAAAGGTTGAGATCATTTAGAAGGAGTGATTTTGATTTAGAGAAGTGGAAAGCATGAAGAAATCATCGAAAGATCTATTGTAATACAAGATAAAACATCTACTTTGCAAGAATATTCAATAAGAGACAAACAGGGAGATTCAGAATTTTTGAATCCATTGTTTTCAATTTGTTTTTCTTTCTGTTTCTGTTTGATTTTGTGTTCTATCATGTATAACTAAATTCTTTTAGTTCTTAGGTTAGATGAATCTTAATTTTATGCAATAACATGTTTTGATTCTTTTATTAATGCAATTACTTAGATTTAAATATTGTGATTCAATTATTTTTTTAATATATGTTCAAACAGATCCGGAATATTAGTGTATAATCTAATCTCATAACATAAAGACTGAGAAATCCTTTGTGTCAATAGATCAACCATAATTGGAAGGAGTTGATTACAACCCTAGAGATAGGATGACATAAATCCTCTATATTAGGGTCAAACCTAATAGTAGGATTCACAAATCGGTAAATCAATTTTATAAACTTGAACCTGAGTAATTCAGTTGATAACCTTAGGATTAGTTGTTATTAGACTTAAGAGCGAGTTATTAGCATCCCATAGGAATTTTCACGGTCCAATAAATCAACAAGACAATTACATAATAAAAGATAAATTAATTAAGGGTATTTAAGGGGATTCAAAATCTAGACACTAATTCTCAATATTGGTAATTTCCTAAGTGATTTCTTAATTCTCTATTTAATCTTGCTACCTATTTTATTTTATTTTATTTGGTTAAGTTTTAATTTCTTTAATTAAAAATCACAATCAAATTCGTAGGCTAGATAATAGGATAATGGTAACTACTAATATTCATTGTCTTCGTGGGATCGACCCGTACTTGCTAGTACTAGTTACAACTATACTGTGCACTTGCAGTTAATTCATAATTCACAGTCTTTTTTTAAATTAATAATTTATTAAATCATTAAAAATAACTTTGATTAATTATATATAAAAATGCAAAATATTTTGATTAATTATTTGCAAAATAAGTCATATTATAATCAAATATGAGTAAAAAAAATTCTCATTATCATTCCTAATATTTGATACCAAATATTAACATAATTATTAACATTTTTAATTTCATTCCTAGTGATTGTATACCAAACATGCATAGTCAAGAATTCTACTCATAAGTACCAAGTGGTTGTTTAAAAATAAATTAGATGAATCAGGTATCGTTATGAGAAATAAGTTCAGATTGGTAACTAAAAGGTATAATTAAAAGTATGGCATAAATTTTGACGAAAATTTTGCACCAATAATTGGGTTAGAAGCTATTATATTATTACTTGCATTTGCATCATATATGAATTTTATATTATTTTAAATGGATGTTAAAAGTGAAATTTTAAATATTTTATTCAAGAAGAAGTTTATGGTGATTAACGTCCCATGTTAAAAATCATGATGCTCCTAACCATGTTACAAACTCTCTAAGGCTTTATATGCTTTGAAACAATCTTCCAGAGCTTGGTATGATAGGTTGACTGCATTTCTTTTAGAAGATGGGTTTACTAGAGGTAAGGTTGATATAATACTTTTAGTCCAAAAGCATAAGCATGACATTTTAATTTTTAAATTTATGTTGATAGTATTATCTTTAGTGCTACTAATGAAAGCATATACAAAGAATT
Source organism: Erythroxylum rufum (assembly GCA_027478365.1). NCBI lineage: Eukaryota > Viridiplantae > Streptophyta > Magnoliopsida > Malpighiales > Erythroxylaceae > Erythroxylum > Erythroxylum rufum. The sequence continues at coordinate 62,509,283 of JANIHZ010000008.1, read as the reverse complement.
TTCTAAATGCATGAGTAGGAAATTTAAGATGTATGATGGGAGAGTTAACTTCCTTCTTGGACTTTCAAATCCAGCAAATGGAGGACATATTTATCAATCAAGTACACTAAAAAACTACACAAATTCTTCACAATAGACCAACTTAAGCCAATTGAAACACATATAAATGTCATAAACTAAATTGAACAAGGATGAGAAAGGCAAGATGGCTATTGTAAAGCTCTACTAAGATATGATTGGTAGTTTACTTTACCTTATCTCAAATAGGCCAGACCTTACATTTAATGTTTGCTTATGTGCTATATTTCAATCAAATCCAAAAGAGTAATAATTTAGTATATACTTAAATACTTATGTGTTACCATGTCATTAGGAATTTGGTATCTCAAAGATATAATTTTTGATTTGGTTAGATATTTAGAAGTGGATTATGTCAAAAGTCCCTTAAATAGGAATAACATCTAATCCTTTGTCAATTTTTAGGAAATAAATTAGTTTTCTAGTTTAGGAATAAAGCCTTATCAACTACATAAGTCAAATATATAATGGTCAATAATTATTGTGCATAAAATCTATGGCTTATACAAGAGCTTAGAGACTATAACATAGACCTCATAAAGAACCAATTAGGTGTGATAACACCAATATTACTTGTCTTGCAAAAAATCCCACTTAACATTATAAAACCTAGCACATATAAATTAAATATCATTTTATTAGAAATCATATGCAAAATGGGGATATTGAACTATAATTTGTTAATATATTACATCAATTATCTGACATATTCACAAAATCAAGGAGAATATATTTTGCATGATTTGGAGAGAATTAGGCATAATTGATAAGAATTCCTTTTGATAAGGATCTCCATAAATGCTTGAATTTGTTTCGATTGTTGTAAATAAATATGTAATATTTGTTTTTACTTTTTACTTGGTCACTTTGATATTTTAGAGGCTTATTATGCATAAACACATCAATATTTTAACTTATTAAGGTTTTGATATCAAATAAAATCCTCTTGGTCCTTAAGACATTATTTGGGTAATATTTCAAGAAGTGTTTAAGTCAACTTTACATTAGGAAAATTAAATTTAAGTGTTTGAAGATATTAGAATTATGATTTTTGCTATACTGATAAACCTATATAGGTTAGTGGTCAACCAATATGCTACATTGATAGACCAATACATCACATTGGTCTACTAATGTCCTAATAGCTAGTACGTTGGTCAACCATTGTACAACAATGACTAACTAATACATATAAACTAGTCGTACAAAATGGCCAGTTTAACGATAAAATCCTATAAGTACATGTTTCGTCATTGGGTTACATATGAGAAAATATTTTGGTATTGTATAAACATATTTCAAAGAGTTTTATGAAGGTTTTGTGTTTATTTATTGTTTCATTTTCAAGTGAGTAAGCCTTTAAGGTTATCAAAGTGGTCAAGCTAGGTCTTTTAAGTTATAAATTCTTTTAGAAGTGGTTTTACTCTTCACCTTGGAGAAAGATTATAAGAAGAGTTGCTCTTTATACATAGAAAATAAGATTATTGTAAGAAGTTTCCTATTCACCTTGTTAAAAGAAGAAACCAAGTGGAAATTTAAAGAAATGTCTTAGAGAGTAGATGTAGGCAAGAATTATTTGTTGAACTACTACAATTTATTTTACCTTTCTTTTTCTATGTACTTTTTAAATTATTTTCTTATGGTATTTTTGATATGCAATAAAGTAATTTTCATCATATACTTATTCTTATTTAATTGCATTTACTGGACAAGAATTACTTATTTAAATTTACTAAGACCAAATTCACCTTATATTAAGTACCATTGGAGAACAACTTTCAGTTCCACTAGACAAAGGACATGAATTGTCTTTCAATGAAAGTTTCATCGGTAAAACTATTAATTAAGTGTCACAAACAAGGAGTTCATTCATTATTCTTGTAGAAAATTTTATCCTCTATAGATGATTATCATAAAATTTAATTAACATTCTAAATAACACAAAATTTCTTGGACTTTCCTATTACTTTTTATTTTACTTGTTAAATATGATGAAATTAATGTGTTTACCAGTTGAATTATTATGTTTTAATGAAATATTATAATGTTTGCAATGTAGTTTCATAACGAGATTCAAGTTGGGAAATCTAGCAAACAAATATACAAAAAAGTTTCAGGATCAACATGGGGAGATGATATTCTATGCCTCAAAGTTTGATCTTAGTCTTACGGCTATCATTGATTAGTTTAAGAACCTAAAATGACCATCTTTTAATAAAATAAAATTGAGTGATTCTATCAATATTTTAAAAACTATATCATAAGTTGAACTGGTAAAATAAGATATTTAAGATTTAAAAGATTCAACCTGTATTAGATTGTCATAAAATTAGTTAAAGATTAAATAAAATCAAATAATTTGAAGTATGATTGAAGAAGACTATTTTTACTCATTGAAGAATTTAAAGCTTAAATTAAAAAAAGCTTTTAAATAAAAATTAATTGATTGATTTTGTTTTATAAAAGTTAATTAATTTATCAAAACTGATTGGTTAATTAATAAATTGTTAATTTTTAACAGCAAAGGTTATTAAAGTAAATCAAACCAGAAAATTAAAAATTAAATTGAAAAGTTGGTCGGTTCAAGGCTTTTATGGTTCAAGTATATGAACAATTCAATTTTTTAATTATTAGGTTTTATTCAGTTAACTAATTTTTCATGATGTGGGTATTCGGGACAGCTTGTGGTTGCATATGCTACAGGGGAGTATGGGTATATTCAAGGCACCAGAAAAAGAGTAATGTGCGTATTGCGGCATTGGACCTTATTGGGGGTATTCAACTAACCCCAAAAGAGAAGGAAACAACGTTGGAAATTCTCATACCACTTCCTTCTGAAGGTGTTGCTTATTCTTGGTGGAGATGATGGAGTGCTAAATATAATAATGTCTTTCTACTTGTCTTTAACCATCTTATCTAGTTTGAAACTAAATTTGGTTCTTGATTCTTGATGTGAATAACTGAAGTTTGTACCATTTCTGATGATCAAGTTCCTGGACTTACTTTAATGCATAGTGTGCTTAGCTTTGCCTTCTATTAGGCTAGCAGTTGCTACAACATATGCCATAAGCTTTGTGTAATATATCAAGCAATTAACTTCATGTTTCAGCTTAATATTTCGTTTTCTTATTGAATGTCTCTTGCTTTTCTCCTTCCATACCCGTTTGGTTGCTTGAAACAACTAGTTTGCATTGAAAATATGGGATCCAAGCATGAAATGCTTTTGTTTCTCAAACTGATCACGTTTTGAAAAAAGAAATTCTCCGGTTTGGTTATTACTCTGTCGACCAAGTAACAATGTAAATTTCAATTATGAAGAATCGCTTGTTTGTTCTTAATTCTTATAAAGAAGTACTTCCCATACAAGATAGAGAGGTAATGGATCAAACGTCGTCAATATAGATTAAAAAGGCCATAAAAATTAATTCCCAACTTCCTTCTTTTTTGGGGGTTTGTTTAATCGATGCCATGAAAAACGAGAACTGATTGATGTTTAGCTTCAGGCTGATGTGATTTAGGGTTAGACGTTAAACTTGTCTACTCACAAAAACAACAAAATTTTATCTTTTTTATTAGTTTTCTTCTCCTTTTTTGCTGCTTCTGATTTTTCTTAGTTTAATTTTGGCAGGAGGGTATTGGTGATTGGACCGGTTGAATTGTTCGTCTGCGAAATGCATCCTCCATTGACATTGCACAAGCACCCTATGTGTGTCGAGGTGAGTCTTTTTTGTGATCCTCTCCATTTGGTTCAAGTTTGGCTATTCCAACCGTTCTCTTGTTGTATTAGAAAACTGGGCTAAATATGTGCAGATAATAGAGTAGTTTCAGAAATGTCATTTGGACCATCCAATTGGGAAGTTCTTTGGAGAGTGCACTGAACTCAAAGTGAAGCTAGATCGCTGTTTTCGGGAGGGAGTGAGTTCCTATCTTGTTTATTTTTTCTGGTTGGTTAAAGTTTACTCACGTTTAGATTTTCTTTATCGTGGTGTTTTTCCCTCAGAAAGCTGTCAAGAGAAAGGCAAATTTTGAACAGAGTAAGAAATTGAGGGAAAGGCTTCAAGTTTTATGGAAGGAAGCTACTGAGAATGACCAGTAAGGGAGGAGCATCTTTAATTTTGTTTCTTCTAATTAAAGGAGTCATTGTTTGGTGCATTGACTGAATTCAGCAGTTCAGCACCGTTTATTAAGCTGATAATACATAACCATTGAGCGATATTGATAGGTAAAGCTTTATAGGGAAGTACAAAGTAAGATATGTTCCATATATGTTATGACTTTCTTTTATTCTTGCCTGGCATTTTGTTTGTTCATCTTCACGTGACTTTGAACTCAAGATTGACAAGATTAGCTCTTTCTAAAAGTCCAATAGTATTGAATTTATTTGAAGTTGGAGTGGACTTCTATCACCTTCTCCCAATGGTTTAACTCCAAACTTTTGGTAATTCAGTTGATTACATTAATATCAAAAAAGGTTAAATCATAATATAACCCTCCCTTGTAGTTGATAAGATGTTATTTTTGATATATTAATTAAAATTATCTCTTTTATTTTGGTACTTAAATAGAAGAACTATTGTTTGTTTTATTTTAACAAATAAAAAGTGGAGACTACATTAAATTGGGACATTATTGATGAAACTAACGAATTTTGGAAAAAGTGGATAGCTTATTGCATTGGATAAGGCGAGATCATGCGGAGATCACGCACAATGCTAGATTCACTTGAAGAGTTGGAGTTTAATTATTGTTACAAAATATAGTCGTTGTTATAGCTGTTACAAACTATAACATAATCATAGGGATTAAGGCGCATACTATCTGTGAACTTATATGGCTACGTCATTTACTTGGTGAGATTGGGTTTGTTCAGTCTAAACCTATAAACTTATGGTGTGACAATGAAGCAACTATCTACATTGCAAACAATCATGTGTTCCATGAGAAAACTAAGCATATAGAAGTCAATGGTCATTTTACTTAGGAAAAGCTTGAAGATGGATCAATCTCAACTCAACATGTCAGAATAGGAAGCCAGTTAGCTGATATGTTCACCAAAGCATTACTAGGGAATCAGGTTAATTATATTTGTAACAAGTTGAGCATGATCAATATCTATGCTCCAGCTTGAGGGGGAGAGTTACAGAATATCGTAGTTGTTATAGCTGTTACAAACTATAACATAATCATAGGGACTATACATCATCATCACCTAGTCCGAAATCTCGCAATGAAGCAGGGTCTGGAGAGGTCTGATAGTACGCAGCCTTACCCCTACATAGTAGAGAAGCTGTTTCTGGTAGACCCACATACAAATGAGACAATATAAGAGAGATGCAGGTTACGGAGAAAATAGGTAAAACTAGCTCGGTAAATTATTAAGAAAATAAACTTACAATAAAAATATCAATAAATAGAAATAATAATAAAATAACAAAATATATAGATATATATAAAATAATGAAAATAAGACTATAATAATAATACGAAAAATGCTAATAATAATAGAAATAAAAACCAATACAAATACAAAAAGACAATAAATAATTAAATAGTCATAAAATAAAACCAAGCTAGAATATTACAAGTAGAACCTAGATCCCCCAAATACAGGTAGCCAAAGAAGAAGATTATCCTACTAGAGAAACACAACCTTGGAAGTTTAGTTTCTACCACGATTGCCACTAAATGCCAAAAATGACTAACAAAAGAGACGCAACAAGACTACCAATAATAAGAATAATCAAAATAATAGAAATAATCCTCTAGGGTGAGAAGAAGAAAGGCTCAAGTTTCTAATGTAGAAAGTCTGCTTTCAAGTAGATATCATGAACATCACAATAGTTAGCAGTTTATTACAAAAAATGGGTAATCAATATAGCTTACGTTGAAGTTAGAGAAACGGACTATACAACTAATATAAATAAAATATTCTCAGGGATTTTAGCATAATCATAGGGATTACTTTCCTAGTTTAGCCAATATATTCAATTATTCATGTATAAATACTTTATTATTCTAATAGAATGTACTGAAAACTCTTCTTCATTCTTCTTATTTTACAATTAGGAAACTTCTTTCCATCCTTATTATGTAGGGATTAGATAGAAATCTTTGCAAGGTAGGATTCAACTAGGGTTTGAGCAGGAAAACAATAAAAGGGAAGTCTTTCACCTCTCTAACATCTTCTTTTGATTCCTTTGGAGTTTTCTTTCAATCTTTCATCTTTCTTGTATCTTTGGTGTTGAAACTTAAGCCATGTATGACTAAACTCAAATATTCTGATTTAAGGGGATTCAAAATTGTAGTTGTAACTTTGTGAGGTTTTGTCCTAAACTTTTATTCCTATTTTTGTTAGACCCCGATCCCTTTTTCCTTATTAAATAGGTTTGTTTAAATTTTTGACAATTTAAATTGTCTTTTGGTTAGTATTAAATTAGGGTTTTATTAGATTTCCGATTGGTTAGAATAATTTAGGAT
>JANIHZ010000008.1:62444872-62460649 GCA_027478365.1 Erythroxylum rufum | reverse complement strand
AGCAACTTTTAAATAATACAGGGTTATTAAGGCAATAAATTCGACTAACATCGTGTTAGAACTGAAAAAAATAAAAATTTAAATATCTTATCGCTATTTTTTAAAGTTTGAGTTATTATTAAAAACTTCAGAAAATTTTGGTATTTTTTTAATTAACCCTGACGAAATTAACCCAGTCCAAAAAGTATTTACTGTTTAGGTCTAAGTGGAAAATAAGAAAAAAGAAGAGAAATCTTAAAGCCGTATCATTGGCAGGAGGGATTAGGGAAATCGATGTTTGGGTTTGGCAAATCAATTATCACGCCTTGTGCATCATTATATCCTTTAATTTTGTTCCATTACGTGTCGTGGTAATTATATGTTGTATTTTGTGAATTGATTGAGTTCAGAGCTTTGCAGATGGAATCGAAGTCGCCATCTATAGTAAAAGAGATGTAAATCATTAATGCTTTTGACGCGTGCACCACCATCCCCCATTATAACACAACATCCGTATTTCTTTTGCCAAGGAAAAACTAAAACGTAAAAATCCTTTTTCTTTTTTCTTTTTTTTTAATCACAGTGTTACTTCAAGTCTCTCTTGAGTTTCCGGTTCTCTAAAAATTAAATGCATTCTTTTCAAATTTGAAAAACACCAATCCGTTGGGGGTGGGTAAAACCGGAACAAGATCCTCTGTCTAATTTTATGATGTCTTATTGCATTCAGTAAATCTTAGCCATTTATTTATGCGAATTCCGCGTGAACTCCACATAAATAAACATGAAGCCTACATAAATAAATGGCTGAAATTTATTGGACACGATAAGACACCATAAAACTGAACAAAAAATCTAGACCCGTAAAACCCCCTCCGTCCTCCGATTTTGCCGCATTACATTTAATGAAGTTTCAAATTAAAACTCAGAAGCTTCTTTTTCTTTTTTATTTATTTTTTAATTTTTAAAAAAGTTGTTCAAGTGGCTGGCTCCGCTTCGGAATCTTCACGAGCGTTGCCTGGGTCAGAGCTATTCCTTCTCTGAAAGGGAATGGGAAAATGGAAACCAGCTCTCTCTCTCTGTCTCTCTGTCCACCACTTTGATTTGTTCTTTTCTTACACAGTCAACTTTTCCCAGCTACGCTCCACACGCGCCACTTGGGCCCCCTTCACGCAAATTCGACAAAACCTTGAACCTTCTCACGAAAACAAGACCTAACAACGCGGTTTTATTTCCTAGCCTACGGAATCACCTTAACGCGTGCTTCCCACGCGCTCTTTGACCGAACACTCCTTTTGACCCTGTCCCTTTAAAGCAATCAGCCAACCTTTTCTTTCTCTCTCTAGTCTAAGCTCCCTCTGTGTCTCGGATCTGAAGAAGGCTCTGTAGTTATGTCATCAACCCCGACTCAAACGGCCGCGTATTGGTGTTACCGATGCACTCGATTCGTCACCGCCTTTTCTCCAACCACCGGCGGCGTCACGTGCCCTCGCTGCAACGCCGGATTTGTCGAGGAGATCCAAGCCGACTCTCCACAACTCAACAGTCCTCACCGTCGATTCATGCACATGCTCTCTAACAACAACAACAACGACCAAAGCCCTAACCGCCATCGAATCCCTAGCCACAGGTTCCGGCGCTCCCGTCGCAACCCGGGGGACCGCTCCCCCTTCAACCCCGTGATCGTCCTCCGCGGCCCCGCCGCCGAAGACAACGAAGAAGGGAGCAATAGCTACGAGTTCTACTACGACGACGGAAACGGGTCGGGTCTCAGGCCCGTACCCGCAGCAATTTCCGAGTTCTTGATGGGTTCGGGTTTTGAGCGGTTGCTGGACCAGTTGTCGCAAATTGAAATGAACGGGTTCGGGCGACCCGGAAACCCGCCGGCTTCAAAGGCGGTGGTGGAGGCGATGCCGAGGGTGGAGATAACGGAGACCCATATAGTCTCGGAGGAGCACTGCGCCGTTTGTAAGGAAGCGTTCGAGCTAGGCGGGGAAGCGCGTGAGATGCCGTGCAAGCATGTGTACCACTCGGATTGCATTCTTCCATGGTTGGCGATGAGGAATTCTTGCCCTGTCTGTCGACATGAGTTGCCGTCGGATCATGAGCAGGGTGAGGCACCCGACGAGTCAGTAGAGAATAGTAGTGACGAGGAGATCGTTGGATTGACGATTTGGAGGCTCCCCGGAGGAGGGTTTGCGGTGGGGCGGTTCAATGGTGGGCGGAGAGGTGGCGAGAGGGAGTTTCCGGGGGTTTTCACGGAGATGGACGGTGGATTTGGCGGCAGCGGACGGAGGGTTTCGTGGGTGGGTGGGGGGAGGAGTCGTGGGAGAGAGAGCGGTGGAGGTAGGATAGGGAGATTTTTCCGTGGGTTGGCGTCGTTTTTTAGGAGAATTGGACATAGTTCTGAGTCCTCTACTTGGACGAGGAGTTTTAGTAATGGCGGTAGTGAAGTGCCGGTGTCGATCAGTAGAAGTTGGAGTGAATCAAGCTCTGGTTTTGGGAGGAGGAGGAGGAGAAGAAGAAGAAGCTCTGGTTTGGATATGGAAATTGCGGATGGGACTGATAGATGGTGATACATTTTTTTTTTAAAAATTTTATGCTTTTAGATTCATTGCGTATTTGGAGTTCTACTTCCATCATTCATGTATTATTGTAACGGGAACGGGAACGGGAACGGGAACGGGAACGGGAACCGAAAATGACGGGGAAATTGGTGAATTGAATTAGGAAATTAAAAAAGCATCCATTGTCATTAGTTCCCTCCCGTCCCTTGCAATGTTATTAAATAATAGTGTATATGTAAATACTCTTTTTTCTTTTTCATTTTGATTTACTTTGTCATAATAATAATTAATAATACAAAAGTCCACATCGGCATCATCTAATTAAATAAATGTTATTATTATTATCTCAAATTCCTTAAAGAAGGCCGGCAGCCCTCAGTCTCTAGAGTTATCTTCTAATTACACGATGCGGTACGGCCCCACAAGAGGCGGAGGAAATTTGTATAAATGAAAGTATCTGAAATCCCAACGTTTACGTTAATTACACCAAAACAGACACCTACACCTACACCTACTTCTCTCTCTCACCTCTAATCGACAGACTGCTCTCCGATCCGATGCTGACTTCATCTGTTGCTTGTAACTGTAAGCTCTCCTCTCTCTTTCCTTTGCTTTTGGTGATTATGCATGATCGTCTTTTCTCATGTAAGCTCTCCTCTCTTTGTCCTTTGCTTTTGGTGGTTATGCTTGATCGTCTATTCGCATTCCTCTCTTCGCGAACAATGTGGGATCTCTAAGCTTAATTTGTTAAGATTCTGAAATGGCTTTTCATTTTCTTTGGATTTCCTATTCTTTAACCAAAATCTGCCTAAATCTGGTTCCATTTTCCCACATTTCGTGAGTTATGCGGAGGGCCTGCTGTATTGTAGTTCATCCTTCGCTCATCCGTCGTTTTAGTGCGGTTCAAGATTCGTGAGGTTTAGATCCTGTAGTTTTGGATAGTTCATGATGCTGACTGTCTAAGGATTTAATGTATTTGCTAAATAAAGGATGGCATTCTGCCAGCTTCTTTGGATGGTTGCGTGGCTATCTTCTGATCCCTGTTCAAATTTTGCATAATGTTAGAAGTTAGAACATATTTTACGCTGCTGTGTTTCTGGTTATCTTGTCAGATTACTGAATGCTCCCCTGACGGTTGTGATCGCCCCTTAAAATATGGCAGTTGGTAAAGATTCATGTACAGTAGCCAAACCCTAACTCATCTTTAAAATCAATTCCTGATATGAGTTTCTTCCGCCGGCCCTTTCATTTTTTCTTTATTTTACGATGTTCAATTCCAAGTGTGTCGATTGATGTAGATAGGGAAGTTAAATAAACTCATTTACATTATCCAAGTTGGAAACTAAAGTTTAGAAGTTATGCGTAATTTGGTAAAAGTCAAGTATGCTTGTAAAGTGCAAACGATACATGGATGTTCTGTGGATGTGTATCCGTTCATTAGAATTTGGGCACTTATAGCTGCTACATATTGTCCTATACTTGTCTGGATTTATGGGCCTCCCACCAGTTTGTATATGAGATGGGGTTGCTGCCACTGATTTTGCTCCTAGTCTTTGCAATCTTGAACTTAAACTACAATCATTTCGCTCAAAACTCATATCTATCATGCATCAAAACATGCTCGTTTGAAATTGGCTTCCTCTGAAGTGTATTGTGATTCTCCTTCTTATTTTCCAGGTTTTGAAGATCTTATGAAGTTATCTAAAGTAATTATTTGTGTATTTATAGGACTTAATAGACAAGCAAACTTTTTAAGAAACATTCCACAATTATGAGCTTTGTGTTCCGAGGTTCAAGAGGAGATATTGAAAGTGGAATGCCCGGATTCATTCCTGAACGGCCCACAGTGGTATGTTCACTAGTTTCCTTGCCTGGTTCAGCGGTAGTTGCCCACCTTAATCTAACTGATAAATGGGTTAGACCTTTTATGTTGACCTTTTACTTTGTGTGTATCAGCGCATCCATGCAGCTCGGCCAGTTAATTCCAATTCATTGGCCTTTCTTGTCACAGGTAATCTTTCTACCTCTTCAATTATTCTTCCATTGCTTGCCCTATGATGAGGATGGATTAACCCAAATCTAAACTGCTGATTCAGCAGTTCTTTTGCTGTTCATGATTTTAAACTCGCACCAGATGTCACCAAACTTCCTGGTAAGTGTTGTCTGAGTGTTAGCTATGTCCTTCATATTAAACTCTTAGCTTAATCCAATTTCTATTTTCGTGTGCTTGCAGATATGGCTAGTTGTGGGTGTCTTTTTAATGGCCACAAGCCTGAGAATGTATGCAACTTGTCAACAACTTCAAGCTCAGGCACGGGCTCGTGCAGCAGCTGCTAGTGGCTTTCTGGGTCACACTGAGTTACGTTTGCATATGCCACCATCAATAGCTCTTGCAACAAGGGGACGATTGCAAGGCCTGAGGCTTCAGCTTGCTCTTCTCGATCGTGAATTTGATGATCTAGGTATGCTGAAATGTTCTCCCTCTTCATCTTAGGTGTCAAGATTGTTGGAAAGTCTTGTATTGAACAGTTATGAGAAGTTTAGATGTCTGTTCTAGTTGTCATGTAAGGATGTGTTGAATTTTTATATACTGACTCACTTTTGTAGATTATGATACTCTTAGAGCATTGGACTCTGATAATGATCCTACAACTCCTTCGATGAGTGAGGAAGAAATAAATGCCTTACCTGTTCACAAGTACAAGGTTCCAGTTTCTGAGAAGTAAGTAGGAAAGTTATCTCCTATGGCTTTTCTTGAATGATTAGAATTTTGAACGATGATTATTATTGTTCAACAGTGTTGGTGCATCATTGCAACAGGGATCATCTTCTTCAGTTGCACTTGAGGTAATTCTAGATCTCCAACTGTTGTAAAAATTGAGAGTTTGGTCACCAATGATGTACATGGAGTCTGGTCTCTTGTTGACATGGCAGTTTATCATCATTGAGCATCTTTTAACTGAAATAAGAAAAAATTTCAGTGGAGTTCTTTGGCCTTGATTTCGGTCATGCATGGTATTTTAGGTGATCTTTTATTAGCTCATTGAGGTTATGTTGCTAATACATAGTCAAATGCCAGGCACTTTAGGAGAAGCGACAACCTACCTCCACCATGTCCTTCCCATCTTATTTTGATGGCCTCAGAACACTGGGTGCATGAATTTTTCTTCCCAACTCATGCTTCTTTTTTTATGTGAATGGCATCACACTGGACTGTTCTTAACACTTGCTATTACCATTTGGTTCTTGGAAAATGAAAACATAAGGTTTTCCATAATTATTCCTCTTTGGTTGCTGTTGTCATAGGCGATGCACCAAGTGTGAGCAGGGCTAGGAAGTAGACAAATTTGACCTTAAAGTGGTGATGTTATTCTGGAGGAATGTAGAATATGTTACAGTGTACATGCAATCCTGATGACTAGAAATCTTTATCTTTGTATTCAATTATGAAAGATCAATTGATTGTGGTGAAAGAAGATAACTTGTCTGGTGATAATGTACTCATCTTTCATCATAGAAGTCCCCACAATTTCCAGTAATCAAGAACATGATTGGCTTATACTGATTTATTGGAGGAAAAAAAGAACATGAATCATGATGTTTAAAATGTGAGATTTGATCCCTGATGGTATCTGCCCTATCTTATTTTGTTAGGATGTGAAGCTGAATGTTTTTATTTGTGTTTCTTTGGCAAATGTTTCTTAATATCTTTGTGTTATTCTTGCAAGCAGACAAAACAAGACTCGAGAAAGGCAGATGGAAGCATGAAGTCCTCAGAAGATGAATTGACGTGCACTATTTGCCTGGAGCAAGTTAACAGGGGGGAACTTGTTCGGAGCTTGCCATGTTTGCATCAGGTTCGTCATCTGGTCCACTTCTCCTCCCAAATCATGTATTTTCCTTTAGTCCTCATTCTTTTAAGTGGTCAGCTGTTTTATGGATCAGTCAAGGTTTCACAGACTACCAATGAATTTATGCACTAACTACTGGACTTTATCCATCCCTACCCTTGCTAACTGATAATTATTCAGAGGTTTGGAGATTGCTGCTTATATACTACTATATCGAATGTTGTGGGTCCAAACTGAACTTTACTGTCATCAGTGATCAGACGCACAGTTGTCTAGACGAGTTATATCAGTTGATAAGTAGTTACAAGTAATTAAGTGTTGTGCCCGAAAGTTCAGTTGTTGGTTAGAAGCAGATAGTAAGCCAGATATGGACGTTGCTGTATTTAAGGGGTTGTAAATGTAAGCCTGGTAAGTCCAGAATAATTATCAAATTACATCGGAGAATTTCTTTTGCGGGTATCTCCTGTCATCTTCTACTCATATTCTTCCTATCTTGTTCCCAAGTTTCTTCTTCTTTGCTTTCTGTGTTTTTCTCTCTCTTCTTCCTTGTTTCATCTACCTTGTACAACCAGATTCTCTAAACAAACTAATACCAACTAAAGGCTCAGTCAGTAATTAAAAAACTCTTGATTTTGTTTTGGAGATCCACTGCCTCACGAATGTTTAATGCCTCCTAAAGAATCCTCTTTTCATTCTGATAGGCTTTCTGTTTGTGGAAGAATCAACATTGTTTGATGATGGAATTTTAAATTAACTGGTATTGAAACTTGGATCATTTCCAATTATCAAAGGGAAATACTGCGGAATGAGTTCCTAACTATTTACCATGTGGAATGTTAGCTCGGTCACATTGAAGTAGAAGTGGTACTCGTAAGCTGGGGTCTTTTTAATAACTATCCTGACTTTTCTCATTTGCAGTTCCACACCAATTGCATTGATCCATGGCTGCGACAACAGGGCACATGCCCCGTGTGCAAATTCCGCATGGCTTCAGGATGGCAAGAAAGCAGAGGGAGCGAATCAGATGGATCAGACGTGGTTTAGCGCCTGCCAAATAATGTCATGATTGGTATATAAGTTCTGTATCTACTGTTTTGTGATGTTGGAGACAAAAAGGCCTGTCTGCTCCTGCATATGTAAATGGCCCCTGGAAGTGACGTTTTCCTAACATTCGTCAGATTATGAAGCTTTTATGTTTATGCTTTCAATTTTGCGTACCCTGTCTTCCTATACTCTTCTTCGATCTACCATGAATGAAAAACCACTCTAATGTAGAAATCAGTGTTGTGAAGGCCATTACCAATAGTAAGCATGGTTTTCTATTGACCTACATAACCTTGGCCATCAAGTATTCACCTATAGCCCTATAAAGAAATGTATTTTCAGTGGACGGGTAGAAGTTAGTCCTGCCATAGTGTGGGAAAGTTAATAATTGTGGATGGTAACTACTAACCTTCAATCTTCGGCTGCCTCCTGCGTGTTTATGTCCTATCTTCCTGTCCTGTCAAGTCTTTCCCTTTTCCTGTGTGTATTTAAGAAAAGTCTTTTACCTGTCGACCGTGGGACGTCTTGTTGGCCCAATGCTATAGAGTCGGAAGGACATTTGTTTGTTAGATTGCTGGCAATCCCAAAAAATTAGACATATTCGGTCTCAATTAGATGACCTGACATAAAGTTGAAAATGACAATCGACGTAAGATACCCATCTCTTTTTTTTTGGATAATGGTGTGATTAGACATGTGCCTCAAATGCCAGTGATAGCAGAGCCACCTGGTGGCCTGAATTTGCTTTACGTCGTAGGTTCAATTTCTCGAATATTAAGGAGTTCATTCTGTAGCGCTATCTGATCTCAGTTGTACAATTTGGGCTTTAGAGCGGGAGGTATATTTGGGTAATTGTATTCGTGTCCTACACTGAGCTACCCCATAAGGCCCTACAAGATAACGGATACAATTACCCAAATATACCCTCCCGCTCTGAAACACAAATTGTATGACTGAGATTAGATAGTGCTACAGAACGAACCCCTTAACATTTGGGGAATCGAACCCGCGACGTGAGGTAAACCCAGGCCGTAACCTGGTGGCTCTAATACCACTTAGCTACCCCATAAGGCCCTACAAGGTAACGGATACAATTTTCCTAAAAGGCAAGAGCAGTAAGTCCCGTGTTAAGCCAAGTGAGGGCGTTGAGTGGTGTAAGTCTCCGATATCTGAAACTACCTACGTAGTGATACACACTTCCAATCCGACTTTGGTTAGCTGATGTCTTCAACCAGTGAGTAGTTTAGAACAATGTTAGCCTTGTGAGGGTTAGCCAGAAAGGTCATATTCTCTGTGCCTACTCTCTAACGAACCAGAAGAAAAGATGAGAAAGTGATTGGTAGAAGCAGTGCTTACTCCAGATATTCTTGCCACATGCCTTTTGGCAATGTTGTTCTTCACTTTTCACAGCTGAACTTAGTAGAGAATCGCAAACAGAGGATAAGGCTGTCTCAATTGGAAATCGCTGTGGAGTCGACGAAGTGGTGTCACCGTGATGAAAAAGTAACAATGTTATGTTGTTTTTATGAATAACCAATGGATAAAAGTTAAGGAGAAAGAAAAGAAAAAGAAAATTTGCAACGTAGACTTTTTAGTATGTTTTTATTAGTTTGTTCATTTTTTATAGTCACTTTTTACCTCCGATTGGCAGCACAACTAAGCATATATTTTTAGTTTTTGCCTGAAATATCGTCTTTCTATTAGTCTTCATGATTTTCTTTTGGGATTGTTATTGTCACCTCTATCCTGAAATCTGCAACAGAATCAAGTAAGCATTTTCAGTTTCCCACTTCGAGTTTCTTGCTTCTGTTGATTCGTTCATATTTTTTTTTCAATTGCCTTTCACATTTCTGATTTGCAGTATACGCATACAAATATTTTTTTTCCATTGTTATACCAACCAATACTTTTCGTTTGTTACTGGTATTTCTATTATCCTGCCTGAGCTTCCTAATTGGCCATTGGTGAGTTTTCAAATTTTTATACCACAATCAACAATTACAACTGTAGTCTAATATCATCAATAAGATTACAGGTTTTGGAGTTACTTGATTACTATTGAAGATAATACTGTACATTTGCATTTGTTGTAATTGTTTTGCTATTTGAAATTATGAGGCTTGAATATATCTATGGAAGTCATAAGTGAGAATGTTTTTTTATGAGATATGAGATGTAAAGTTTTAGAGAATTTTGTGGTATTTTATTGGTAAATGTCAATTTAAAATCTGATAGTAAAATTTGAGCTCTAAATGGGTTGCTTCTTGACACCCTTCTAATTGGTGTTAAGTGATAATTTATATGAAGTGGTTTTTTTTTTAATAAAGTAGTGGTATTTTTCATATAAATGGATGTAGTGATATCTTTTTGAATAACGTTGTGATATTTTTTTGAATAATGTAGTGGTCTATCGGAGATAAGTAATGAAATGCAAAACGAGTAGAGTTCTTTAAATGTGACGACTACACGTAGTTGAGTGTAGAACATTGAGATGGAAGTGGTGATAGAAATAAATATGAAGTGTAAAAATTCAAAAATTATATTTGATTTGTACTAAAAGTATGCAAGGTGTCATGAACTTGCATTTGCTAAAAGAGGAGGAAGGAAAGATGAGAAATGGGACTTTAGGAGTAGAACAGTTGTTTTTCATTGAGTTCGACTGCACCAAATCATGACAGGTGAATAGAATGAAACCAAGATCAAGAAAAAGAATTGGTTACAATGCTTGGGTATGTTTTCACGTGGTTGAAGGTATTTGGACCATAATTAAGTTTAAAGATGTGCACAGCTATAAATTGAATACAAGTAATACGAGGTTTATGAGGCATCATTGGATTGTGGATAGCCATGTATGATGCATATTAGAATTGAACAATGGTTGTGGAATTAGTTCATGCATAAATGTACATTCCGCTGTAGCTAGCATGAGTGGAGTAAGAGTATAAAAACATGACATGTTTATGAAATAATTTTTTGAATCATATAGACATGTTGAGATAAGTGAGATTGGAAAAAGGAGATGTGAAAGTAGTATATAAGATGCTCACTACAATAATAAGAAAGGATAGTAGAATTTTCTACCAAATTGACAGTAATGAGCAAGGAAAGCTAAAGAATGCTTCTCAAGTAGATGCTAGGAGTCAGGAAACTTATGTTGAATTTGGTGATGTTCTTATATTTGATATAATAAATCTTATTAACAAATACCAAATGCCTTTTTTCGTAGGTGTAAACCATTACAAACAATCTAGCTTGCTTGTTTGTACATTTTTGTAAAATAAGAAAAACTAAAATTTTTGTTAACTTTATTGTATATGGACGAGGTGTATGAATGTCATTTGATGCTATTGTTACAAATGAATGAAAGAGTATCAGTAATGCCATTGAGTTAGTATTCCCAAGTGTGAGGCATATATTGTATTTATGGGATATAAGTTTAAAAAAAACTAAGAAAATTTAGGTCTTAAAAGAATTATAAAAAGTTTAATATATACTTCTGAATGTTGTTTATAATGCTAGCAACATTAAAGGATTCGAGACCAAATGGAATGAAATGGTTATTCAATTTAGAAAATAATTTATAGGTTTGGTATCCATTTAATGAGCGTATAAGGTGGGATCAATTTTGAGCCAGAATGTTAATGACACAAATAAGTAAGGATATGAATTTGTTGAGAGGGACAATTTGTTGCAATCATAACATAGTGAGATAATTTGTTAACCAATACAAGAAAAAGATTAAGTGTGAGATGAAGTTTGATTACTTATGTTTGGAAAGTAGTTTATTTTTTCTTACACAGTTTGATATTGAGAAAGAATTTCAATAAGTGTACACCAATAGCCTATTTCATCTTGTATAAGAAAAACTAATTAGTTTCATGTCTTACAAGGTGATCAAAATATAGACCAAAAGGGATAACAAGTTATATAAGGTTAAAGAGATGGGTGAAGGTTCAATGTTGTCAAAGTGTACATTTACATTAATTGACTAATTTCCATTAGCAAAGTGCATCTACAAGTTGTTCAAATTTAAGGTAGTTGTATGTTAACACATGTTTACATTTTTAGTAGAATTAACAAAGAAAAATTTCCAAAAAATTTCTTTGTTAGTAAGTGGCACAAGAATATGGTTAGTTTCCTTACAAAGATAGTTTGGTATTTTTTTGGAGGATAATGATATTTGTGTTAGTTAAATAAGGAAATTAGAATTGATTTCTATAAGGCGTTTGATTACGTAGTAAATATCAAATCAAAATTTAAGTAATTGTATAATATATTAGACGAAGCCAATACAAAATTACAAGTATCATTATAACTTAGTTAGGGATGTTAATGTAACAAAAATTAATTCGATAGAAATTGGTACATGAATACAATATTGACATAGAATTCTTTCTAAAATATGTTAGGTTAAAGGACCTTGTTTGTCTTTAAGCCATATGTTAGTCAAAGAATAGGAAGGATGAAATCTTGAGTAGAGTAGGTCCAAAAGAAGAGACATAAAAAAGGAGTATAATTATTGAAGATACATATTGGCAACATTATTTTCACGTACTTATTATGATATTTTTTTACATATGATATTAATAAATGATTTGATTATACAATTTTTTTGTTCAACTATTATTAATTGTGATTAATAAAGGTTGAGGAGGGGATTTTGGATACATGTAACAACGATATTGAATGGAGGGTTAGAATTATGAATGTTGATAGCATTCCATTTAATTAGTAGGTAAAATATATCATATGATTTGGTAATTAATATATGTATGCTATCATAAATGTTTACATTAGATAATATATTAAATTACAAATGTATTTAAGAATATATTAGTGTTTAAGCGAAACTTTATTTCCAAAATTTAAACATGTTATAGACTTAGTTTCTACCAGTTATATTGAGTTGATGTTTTTCACAAGCAATGATAGAAGTGCTAGATAAGTTTAATAACCAAATATAGGTGGTGGGTTTAAATTTGTGGTTGGCAAGTTGCGAAAAGAAGAACTAAAGGTTTGCATGAAATAAAATGTATAACAACTAAAGTTTTCTTCCCTTACTTGTACCTGTGGTATTTATCATGGAGATAAAGATCTTTGTATTGAGTGCATACAATATGTTATTCATTATTTTTTCCTAATGTATATCATATTATCTATAAGTGGAATTGTTCCTCTTATATAAAATAAAAATAATTATCATTTGAAAAATCAAGGCTCTTTTTTCTATGATAAGAAGTCCACCTATAATATCAAATTTAGGTTAATGTTGACTTTTAGAAATTGAAAATAAAAGTCTTATGCCAATGTAAAATAAAAAAGAATCATAATTTAGAAAATCAATGCTTTTCTTTCTATGATAAGAAGTTCACATATAATATCAAAGTTGGGTTGATGTTGCCTTTAAGAAATTGAAAATAAAAGGCTTCCTTCCATAAACCATAGGCATGCCTAGAGTGCCAAAAGAAATTTAGAAATAGAAGATTTCTTGCATAAGTAGTGGATACCCTTAGTAGGTATGTTGAAGATTGCCAATATTAAGTTGGAAGCAACTGGCTTCCTTCTATAAGCCATTGGCAAGTGATGAACATGCCTACAAAATCAAATTAGAAACATAATGCTTCCTTTAACAAACTGTGGGCATGTCTAATGGGTATGCCCAAAGTTGGCAAGATCAAATTGGAAATAGAAGGCTCCCCTTTATAAGTCATGGGAACGCCTAAAGTTGACAAAATCAAATTGGAAACATAAGGGTTTCTTTCATAAGTTATGGGCATGCCTAAAATTGTCAACATCAACTAGGATATTTCAAATAAAAATTTGAGTTTTGAAGTTCTTTTAATTACACCAAATTATTTTTCACTCTTATTTATTTATTATTTTGAACATTATAATATAAATATCCTAATTTCAATAGGCCAAAATTGATAAGTTGATCTTTTGTACATGAAGGCTATTTCAACCACTTACAACTGCCCTGATTAATTTGAGCTTTTAGTACATCTACATATATTATTTTGTGTAGCCTTAGATTGCTTTTACATATTTCATTTATATACACAACCACCACGTTTACTTTAATTAAGGCTTAATCATTGGAACTCATCTTAAATAATTTTTGCAACACAAACCTGGTGGCCAACACACAAAATTTTGAACATTTTCCTCACCTTTTAAAATAATAAATTGTGCATTTTCACAAAACAATGGAATGTGATTGTGTATATGGAGATGAATAACCAAAACTTTATATCTCACCTTAGTTCTACTCTTGGAAGGAAATATTTATATTAAATAGAGAAGGTAAAGTGATGTTCTTCGTCCAACATAATGATAATTATATATATGTATTAATTTGTATCTTTTGGAGAATTTAATTGAGTGAACTATTTTATGATTTTGATAAAAAGTGGAAAATTTGAAAATCGTCCTCCCACTTGCTTATGTGGCAAAATGCTTTATAAGGTGTTTAAAGCTTAAAAAATATAATGGGTGGATATTTTTTAAGTGTTCATTATCGGTATTGTTTATGTATTATGTTCAATATAATTAGTTAACAAGTTGCTTGAAATAATATTAGTTTACTTTTGATATGATAAGGTGGACTATTTATAAATCATGATCACTAACTTTTAACTACATTTACGAATGTGGTTGCCGTAAGTGTGCATTTCCTATATGCCCATCAAATTTATTGATGCCTAAAAAAGGACATGACATATGTCCTCTAGTTTCCAAGAATACATTCCCTAAACTATGCTCTTTTGCACAAATTGTCAACCTATCCCTCCCATTAATAGATGAATATTGTGAAGGAAACAATCCCTTATCTCAAGATGAGTATTTGTCACATCCTCCATAAATAATGATGGTCTAGTAGCTTTAGTTTTCTCCTTAAATATTATCTTTCCTGACAATTTCCATGACAAAGGAGTTGTATAACTCATATATTATATATGGAGTTCAAATAATTTGCTTTTAATCTCCATTGACAGTTATTCGAAAGTTAGTTTCTTTACATATAGTTAACATAATATGATAAAATTGGTAGCAATCTAAATTTTTTGGTCATGTGTCTATTAGGTATGCAAGTATTATGGTATTTCTTTCATTACATGATAATTGTCCTTTTGCTAACAATTTTGTTGTCTCCATATATATGTTAATTGGTACAACATTATTACGTGTTACGTCTTGCTTCATTTTTGAACACCTAACCAAAATTTGTCACATTGTGAATAGATGTGTCTGATTTTGTCGTACAAAAACATATTAGGTAACTGAAATTTCAGTTAGAATTATTGAGACAAAGGAACACAATATTGCAAAAAGAAAATGAACTATTGAAATTAGATGTAAATTTTTTACTACTTATGGTTTAATTTAAATTGACTTCAATTCCTTAGAAGTTGTGTGATATGATATATTTTGGAATTTTTATATAATTTTGGGTTCTTGATGCTGATAAGGAATCAATAGTGTGACGATCAAGGGTTTGTTAGGAATGAATAAAAGATATTCCATGATAAAGAGAGTGGGGAAGGCAAAAAAAAATTTAAAATCATTATTATTAGGACAATAATGATATTAAATCATTAGATAAAAATTATAAACCAAGCCCTATTAAAGCATAAATCTGTCAACTTTACAACTTAATGATATACCACTTAGACTTTTTCCCACATCTTGGAATGAGAATATTTTATGATTAATTTTTGTGTTTGAAATTGATTGGTTTTGGACTTGTTTTATGACATTATAATATCCCTGCTCAAATGAAGGTGGGACACTTAATTGTCATGGATGTATAAATCTTGGCCTTCCAATAGCTAATGATAAATATGACATCCATATACTTATTACTGTAAGGAATTCATAAACTTACTGAGTAAGTGTGTTTGATAATGGCTAAGTGCTTGTTATGTTTACATTATTGAAGAAATGAAAAAAAGGAATAATAATACCTTCAAATATACGTTAAAGGACATTCACAATTAGCATATAAATGAATACACTTTAGGAATAAACGAAGAAGATTTATGGAAACTGAAGAGAAACCCAAAAAGTTATGAGTTCTTCCGTCCATTAGAGGTTAAATACACATATTACTATAGGTAATTAGGATGACCATTGTATACAATTTTTTGTATATATTGGTGATATTTTATTTTTGGGAGTGATGATATATTTTTTTTGTATGGAATGATGATATTTTTCTTTATAGAATGATGATATTTTTAGTATAAAGTGATAATATTTTATGTATAGAATGATGGCACTTATAGTATTTAGTAAAGGTATTTGTTATTTATAGATGTTGTAATTTTTGGAGCAATGTT
>JANIHZ010000008.1:62392369-62405113 GCA_027478365.1 Erythroxylum rufum | reverse complement strand
TCATAAGCAAGGAACTCAAGGTGGGTACACGTTTATAATAGAGTAAATAAGCCACTCATTGTTTTCTTCAAATCAAGCATCATCAATGTTGCCTTTTTGCTTTTGAATGAATTGTGATTTTGTTATATGTTTGCTACATGATTTGTGTTGACATTGATAAAAAGACTTTGAAAAGTTTCTTTTTAAAAGAATACATGTTTATGAAATTATTATGCAAGGATATCAAGTTTATGAAAAGCAAGATTTCAATATTGAAAATGTTCCATGTTGGGCAACAAGATTTCAAGATTTTGAACTATATGTGTTATGTGGGTTTGTGGTTGTCTCTCAAGAACTGTCACGTGCACGTTGACCCAAGTATAGGCTTCTCTCACCTGCCCGCTAATGGCATGGAGCTCCCTCTGGGACTCCCTCAAGAATTTACAGCTACACAGGACCATTATATGGGAATGTGTAGTGCGTCATGAAATTGGACATACCCAAACCAATCTTCTGTGCTTATGTGCTTATGATATGTTAACACGTTTGATGCATCTATGATTTTTAATTGCTTATGAATTGTTTGAAAATCACGAGTTTGAGATGACGATATTTACATGTGAAATTACTATGATTTCGAAAATGTGCTATGGCAATAAGTTTTTGAAAATAGTTTTGCTTGTTCCTTTATTATAAATCTGTTACCCACGAGCTTTATAGCTCACCTCCTCTATCCTCCCCTAAGCAAGTGATGAGCAGGAGATCGAGTAGGTCAAGAGTTATGGCATCACTCTGAATTGGCATATTTTGTATTTTCAAGTTACATTTTTGAAATTCAAGGCTTTAGTCACATTTCAAGTTTTATTTGTTCAAGTGTATTTTGTATTTTTGGATCTTGAACTCAACTGATGTATTATGGCTTGAAATGCCATTAAAGCTTTGTAAAACTCTTACTTTATTTATTAATGAAATATGTATTTGGATTTTGGAATTTCCACGTGTTTATGCATAAGTTCATTTTGTTTTGGGTTTGAATTGATGATGGTTGCATGTAGTAGTTAAGGTTGGGGTTGAGTAGTTGAAAGAGTGAAGTTTGCATTTTTTTTATGTCGGCTTTGCACGTCGCGACGAGACCCTTTTGGTCGTCGCGACGTGGCCCTTTTGGTCATCGCGACGTGACCCTTTTGGTCGTCGCGACCTGGGAAGATTGCAGGTACGTCGCGATGAAAGATAAATCGTTCGTTGCGACGTAACGCTCACAGGCTCATCGCGACAAATGATAAATCGTTCGCCGCGACGTCTCCTCTTGCATGTGTTCGCCGCGGCGAGATCTCAGTCGCCGTAGCGACGCCTGCCTTTGCTTCCGAGGAGCTTTTCTTCTAAATTTCCAACTTCTAAGTCTTTTCTCCCCAGCCCAAGCCTCATGTTTCCGTGTCCAATGTTGGGCTTCGGAAACAGGGTCCAACATCTCTTTTACACCTCATCCACTTGCTAAAACTAAAACCCTAACTTTTAATAAGCTATAAATTTTTGTTTTCTATTTCATGGCCAAAGTACTACTCTTTCGTAAGCTCCACTACACTACACTAAACCATAAAAAAGAACTGAAATAATTTTTTCAATGTAGGAGTGATTCATTTTTTCATTATACAGACTTATATCAAAGTTATAACACTCTCATCATTTAAAGGAATAGATTTCTATCAATTTAAATTACGCTGAACACTCTCATACAATAAACATCAACATAACAGGCATTTCATCAAATACCTTACATGCATCCGAAATTCATCCTAACATCACAACCAAAGTCACGTCTTGCCCCTTTTATCACTAACATTTATACCTTAAAATTGTTTTCCAATCACAGAATACACAAATAAACAAAAGTAATCAACTACTCAAATTAACTTTCATCCAATATACGAAAAAATAGATGACAGTGGCTGCAAAAATTCCTCCACAGAAGGATACGATGACAATGGTCAGAGAGACAAATGCCGACGAGTAGAAGAGGAGTCCATGATAGAGAAACCGAAGAGCATAAAATCACACAAAAGGAGAGACGAAGAAGAAGACGCAGGTGGGAAGAGGAGGAGCTTTCGAGTGAGTTAAATGTAAACCAAAACAACATTGTTTTGGTTTACTTAAAAATGCTAAAGCCGAAGCAGACAACGATTTTAACCTTCAAAATTTACCGACGGAAAAAATTTTGTCGGTAAACCTAAAACTTTTTTATTTTGCCAACAATTCCTGCTTTCTTTACCGACAGGTATTTTATACCATCGCTAAAGTCCATCAAAAAAAATTTCAGGATGATTTCCCACCATATTTACCGACAAATATTACTACCACCGCTAAATGAAAATTTTCTTGTCAATGTTACCAATAAAAATTGATTTTTCGTTGATAATTTACAACAATTTCATTTTCGTCGGTAATTTTTCATCGCTAATTCCTACTTTTCTTGTGGTGATTGATACACTCCCTCTAATATGGCATACAATTATTTACATGCTTACATGGGATTCTTGTTAAATCCCAATGTCTATATTGACAAGTTTGTACTTGTATATCAACAATAAACTTGTCTGTAAAAAGTGTGACTTTTCAAATTTCTATTAAGTCTTAGTAGTGAACTACTTACTATTATGCAATCATTATTTTTTCTTACTCTTAGACATATATCATCAGTGGATTTGAGCATCATATCCCTATTTTTATCAATCTAATTCATTAAGGCAACTTCTATATTTTTTACATATTATTCAAGCTTTTTCTAGGGGTTTGTGAACTATTTCACACTTTGGTCTTGTGCTCACAAATTTCTTAACAAAAGGATCCAGTTTCGTAACTTTGAAATCATCATAGATCTCTTTGAAATACTAATTAATTGCTCTATTATCTCATCAAAATCTATTTCTATTGTGCAACTCACCACTTGACAAAATAAACTCTTATATATGTAGCCTTTATAAAGACTAGACCAATTTACATAAACATTTAAGGCACATTTTTTATGCTTTGCTTCTACGAAGATATTCTTTAATGTATCCATTAAACCCTAATAACTAATTAGAAAGAGTAACAGAAGTAGAAGAATTTAAAAGAATATTAAAATTTGAACATTACAAGTATAAATACTTAAAGTTTACTTTTCGTTGATTGTTTACAAGAGTCTATACATTATCACTTATGTTTAGATCTTCAGCAAGAATCTTCAAAATCTAATGTCAAGATCGATAATTCTCTCCTTTAACTATAGCCTAAGATATAGGAAACATATTATTATTTCCATCATGACCAACTACAACTAATAAAGCACCGCCAAGGAATGCTTCAAAAAATATCCATCTAACCCAATTATTTACTTACGACCATTAAGAAAATTATATTTCAGTGCACTAAATCCCACATAAAAACCTTTTAAATACTAGTTGTGTAGACTTTTGACCAACTTTAGTTTGAATAATGAATTGTCCATATTTAGAAGGTCAAGCTATAGGTCATGTGACCTGCAACGAGTTGGTGGCTAACTAGGCTTTTTCCTAGATCAAAGCAAATTCGCTTGCCTGATTGTTATCAAAAAGTTGGTCAGATCGGGCCAACCCCTGCCTTTAACTTATCATAACTCTTGATCGTATGACCATAACTTCACATAATGACCTTTCATATATCCTTGTAACATTATAATAGCTTACCATTTACCCCTATAATATTCGATCTAGTCACCTATAATGCATATTTTTTTGAAGATCATCCATCATATCACTAGTTAACCAATTTGGGTTTCTCCTAAACTTACGTAAAAAATTATTTGTTATCAATTTTCTGCTAACTTGCTTGGTTTTTTGCACTTTCCTATGATTATGGTTGTTTTCTAATATATAAAAACTATTGTTTTCATTTCTAATCTAGATAGCATGTAACCCAAAATAGACATTGTGGCTCACAAATAGTCCTTATTCTCACACCATAACTCGTCGCTCAAATATTATATCCATTTGTAATTGTATTGTTTATGATTGCTTTCATAAACTTCATCTTATCCCTAAACTTCTTACGATTTCAAACTAAAAAAAACTTCATATCCATTTTTGTATTAAACATTATGTATTTCTTCCTCATCACAAATGCCTCACACCATTCATCATCACTATAAACTAGTGATTGAACTTCAACTTTACTATCCTTTATATTCAATAGACCAACCATATGAACTCCATTATTGTCTTTGTGAATTTTTTTGATAAGCAGCCACTTCATTGCAATCTTTTCTACATCTTTTAATCCCATCCACAATATTGACGAATTTCAATCTATTATATACCTTCTTGGAACTTTTTTTTAATTTGCTCTCACAGTAATATATTCTTCATCATTTGTTGCATATATCACTTCTTCAATTGAATCATCTCCAGATTCACTCATTTGCTTAACAATAAAATTTGCATCATCTTGCTCCGTCTGAACTTGAAAATACCCCTTGTCATTCTTACTTATATTTTTTTGTATAATAGTTTCAAAGTCATTATCAATATTAGAATTAGATTATTCACCATCTATTGTACTATTCTTATAACTCGTAATAGACTTCAACATTATGGTAGTTCAATTCTTACATTTGGTTGAGCATTATCAACATATCCTTATCAGGGTCGTTCCTAACATTTTATGGGCCCTAGGCAAAGTTTAAAAACCCCGTAATAAATTAGCAATATACAAACATGTAAATTTTAAAAGCATATTTTTATTTATTCAAATTTAATATCTATACATAAGTGATTCAATTTATAAGTCCATATACTCAACAAAACATTAAATGATCATAACATCAGCTAACAATATCTTACAAATGTTAGTAACAATAAAATCACTAAAAATAGTAATAGTATCAACAAATAGCAATAGCAGCAATCGAACAGCAATTGGACTGCAACATACTAACAGAATTACACTAACAAACACACAGATGATCATGATTTATCAAAATATTTCTCTGTGCATTTTTAAATGGAAAATCATTAATAATATTATCAAGATCAATATTGTCTGAGGTATCCTTCTCGATACATAAAATAGTTATACCATTCAACCTGTCTTGCGTCATTGATGACCTCAAATAGGTTTTCAATATTTTTAATTTTGAAAAACTTCTCTTAGCTGATGCTACAGTTATAGATAAAATTACAATTATAATTAAAAAAATGAAATTATTTATTGACGTTTAATTATATTTTTATAAATAATAATTAATCTCAAAATTAAAAAGGAGAAACACAAATAAACACAATACATTTAATATTAATATCTGATTTAAAATGTTGATCTAGTGTCCTTGTGAATGAAAAATTACAAATTAAGTATAATATGTTCAAATATTTAGTAAGCTAAAAATACATAAAAATTTAAAAACTTTACCTTTAAATTATCACACAGAACTCATAAGTCAGAATTGCGAAAATCATTTGCTGCAAATTTTGAGTTGAAATATCTTAAATTCATATGTTGATTGAAAGTTAACATTAGTCTTGGAAGCTGAAAAGATTATATATTAATATGGGCATTATCTTAACCCGAAATTATTTGTTCCACCCCTTCTGCAGCCATTAAATGGCATTTAATAACCTCCAATAACTGAAAGAATAAACGTTGGAATATTACTGAAAGTAAAACTGGGCCCCTAATAAGGTAAGGCAACTGCCCATCTACTGCACCACTTCCGTGTCTGTCTGCCTCTTCATTAATCCTATTAACTATTGGTGCTCCATCCATCATATGTAATAGTTCTAAAGAACTTTGTTTTTTTTTTGGTAAAAAAGATGAGCTAAGCTCACAATACAAAACAAACTAGCACAAGTACATAACACCTACTAAATCATGATTAAGCCAAGAATGCATTCCATAAGGAATACTCGGAAGAGAAAAGGAACTTTGTTTTAGTACAAGAACTCATTACACACAACCGTAAACTCGTCAAAATCTAAGTCACAACAATCATTTTGCATTCTTCAGAAAGTTTAAGAGTGGGCCCTTAAAGGAGTAGGGCCTAGGGTAGGTGCCCACACTGATTCTTATCATGTTATAAGCTTAACTCTTTTAAGCATCTTATCATTTCTTCAGGAAATTTGTAAAACAGGGATATTACTCTATATCTTTTATCTTCTAACACTCTTTTTTAAACTAGTATGATAAGTTTATCAACAACCACATCTTCCTTTTAATCTTACCCCATTATATTAATAGAGATGTAAAAAAGGGCCTGACTCGGGTTGACCGAGCCACGAGCGGGCTGACCATGGTCAACTCGACTGGGACACGGGCCAAGGTCACGCAGGCCACGGGCCGATACTTCCAAAACGACGTTGTTTTGGAAGTTTTTCTTTAAAAAAAGGTCAGGTCAGGCCACGGTCTGACCCATCCCAGCCTATCGGGCCACCATGGCCTAGGGTCAAATTAGGCTGGGCCAAGAGCAACCCAGGCCCGGCTCAACCTATTGACATCTCTATATATTTATTGTTGTCATTTCTTTCCAACACTCTACTGTAATGAGATTTAAAATTTACCATCTACATTACAAATAACTGTAGCATTAGTTTTTAGCAAATCATATTAAAGTAATGCAAGCTATATCGACTTTTTTTAACAGTATAAAAATGGAAGCCTGAATAGTTCTAATCGAAAATGAAAATTATAATAATAGCAAATAAAGCTAAATATGTACAAGGGAAAAACGAGAACAATAGACATTACATAAGATATGCATTCAACAACATGAACACACATCAAATAAAGCTATGATATGCTTGTTCTTTTTAACTGAAGTTATAAGATATGCTTTCAACCTATGCATTGGATCCTCTTTCTGTACTTCAAGTTTTTTAGTTACCAAATGCTAATACACGCAAATCATAATAGTAGCAACTTGATGTTATAGTTTATAAATCTAGTTTAAACTGTCTCTTCTCTCATTTTGTAGTATTTTAAGTGTTAGCGATGGGTCTGAAAGTTCTAAGTTGTTTAAAGGAGTTGCTCTAAATTTCACTTGATAAAAGAAATTATGTAAAGGGAACATAATATTAAATGCTATTACTTATTCCTTATTAAGGAATGGAACTTTCAAGTTGTGCTCTAGGTTTGAAAGATTGATTATATTCAAATAGACAAGAAACTTGTTGCTCACTCTGTTTCTATTTATGACTCTAGAACCTAAGAACCTAGCTTTATCCAACTTAACACTTCTAGCATTTTCTTTTCAAAGCAACATAGGTGATTGTGATCTTTAATGTAACTTCAATATATATCCAAATATTGGAACCCACAGACCATTTACAGCTCCTTTACGTACAAATGATATTTTTGTGGATGGTACCTAAATCTAGGAACTTCATTTTCAATGATGGCTATTTAAACCATGCATAAAAAAGATTGTATATGGCGTTTAGAGGAATTGATTATTGTTTGTCCAATCCAAAAAATCCCTTCATGAACTTGAGATTGAGAAACTAGGATTACTCTAGTAAGGTTCGTACTTTTCTATTTTATGATAGAAAAGTAGAATTTCTACTCAGTTGAGTGGAAATTAGTATTGGCAAAGCAAGTTGGTCATTGACAATAACTAGTTATTGGAGATTGAAGCTAAACGGAAAAACAGTATCTGTCATTTAACATAATAATGCAAAAGAATGATTTTGAGTCATCAGTTGCCAGACACTAAACATGAAAAACATAGCTAGGGATTCCAACTTCAACAAAGGGATAAAATATAAAGGATTAATTTCATCTAAATATCTCTTGAGAGGCTAAATTTGAGATGTCATGATTAATAAGTTGCTCCATGACAGTAGGGAAAATGGGAATATTGCAAATATGGAAATAAAATTAATTGCAAATTAAGATGTCTAGCTGGTAAGTTGTTTCACAATGACAATGAAATAGGAAAATTGCATATTTGGTAAAGAAAAAACTTGAGGAGAAGAAATTAGCATTGACAACTTAAGATAAACTCTACAAAAAGTTACTGTGGGACAAGACACCAAATCACCTAACAGACTTGTGGGAGATGGCGGAGAGGAACAAACATACGAGAGATAAATAGATATGCACGAGAGATAGAGAGGGATTCGTTGGGTTCAAAGAGTTGGATGAATGGGAAACAGAGAGGACAATGGATATTGACTCTCTCTTTTATTAGGTTGACATTGTTCCCACGATTATGCTGGCGATAGAGAGTTTGTGGCCACTTCTACATGTTCAGCTTAAGTGCAAATATCATCAGAACTGTGATTGTAGCAATAAGAAGAAATCTCATCACAATCAAGTTCATCATAAACCAAAGTTTGGCAGACAAATAAAAAGTTACATAGATCATACTTGTCAAGAGAATAATATTTCATTGAAAAATATTCTTTGACAAATCTGCTTATTTATAAGTTGAAAGTTACCAATAGAATCTGCTTATTTGTTTACATAGAATGTCTAGTAAGCCTGACTAAAATTACTAGCGTACTCTAGTTAGAATGCGCGAGAATAACTCGTATTTCCTCTTGGTCCAAGAAAAATAGTAAAAAAAACAGAAACCCAGTCTCAGACACTACAACAGAATAACGAATTTGCGACGGAAAAATAATGACGAAATATAAACCATCATTATTTACCGACGGAAAACACAAATACGTCGATAAATGTGTTGAAAAAAATTAAATTTAGTGACAAACTAGTGCCGTCGGCGAAATGGAAGAATATAATTTCCGTTACTGACGGAATAAACAGTTTCGTCGGTAATATTGACTGGAAAGTTTAGTTTACCGATGGGAATAAAACCGTCAGAAAAGAAGCGCAAGAATCAAACGCACATTAATGTATTCTGATTTTACCGATGGAAAATACCGACGGAATAAGTCCGAAACCTATACGACGCCATGTACTTGTGACTGAAGGTTAATAATTTGAAGAAAACAACAAACGACGTCGTTTTGAAAACCCTATAAGCTCCCAAATGCATCCCCCCTCTCCACCGTTGGTTCCCCTTCTCTCTTCTTCTTCTCCCTGCTGTGTTTGGTGCGTCTTTTCCTCTGGTGAGTCGTCGTCCATCGTCATCGAACGGTGGTGGTGCGTTGGAAGAGGTAAGCACTATTGTGTTTCATTTTGTTTTCCTTCCCACCCCCACCCGTACGTGTATATGTTGTTAATAATGTCAAATTTTTTGTGTTTGTTTGAGTTATTTGTTTGGTATGTTTAAGTCTTTTGTGAATAGGTAATAACATTTTAGGTTGATATGTATGTGTTAGAAGGTTAAGTTCTCAAATTTGTTTTTGAAGTTGGGATGATTTGTTGATGCATATGAGGTGTTTGATGAAATGCCTCATGTGCATTTTGGTTAATTTCATAGCTTTAGGAAAATTGCAATGGTGATTTGTTGCATGTTAGGTGTTTTTTGAAATGCCTGTTACGAAATTGATGGTTAAAAGGAATGATAGGAGATGGCTGTAACACTATTTATTAGAATTATACCTTTAGTGATCAACTTGTGAGTGTCATCTTTGGAATTGATTAGAATTATACCTTTGCTTTGAATGTTTATCTTTGACAAGTCTATAAAGAATCATTGCCTCTCACCATCTCATAAAACACTACAAATTTGGCTTTGTATTAGCGTATGTGATCGCTTACACCATTATCTAATTACCACATATTATCAACATCATTTTCGTCTTACCTTCTTGTTAACAACAAAGTTGACTCTTTCAGTTCTTGATTATCATCAATACGATTAGACTTTTCTTTAATACTACTAGTGGAAATACAATATTATTATTAATAATGGTCAATTTATGATAATTAAAACATTCAACTTTAGACTATTTGTATCTCCTTTTTTATATTTTAATAATAGTCTTGTCCTTTTATCTTATTCTTCCATGTATTCTGTATGATTTTTGGTTTCTCTCTTTATTAATTGTGTTGTCTTTATTGGATCTTTTTTTCCAAATAGGCCACAATAAGGTCTTCTTCCTTGTCCACAACCTATAAGTTTCTTCTTATCTTCTCATGATCTTGTCTTCATGATCTTGTAAAGAACCCTCAAGTTTTTTTAATTTTCATTGATTCTAGATTTTTTAACTGTTTAATGATACACTACATAATCAAATGTGGGAGTTAAAGAAAAAAGAATTTTTTCAATACATGAACATCTTTTATGTTGTCTTTATATCTCTTAAATTGTTTTATTTTTGCCTTCACTCTTGTACAATAATCCAACATTGACTCAATTTTTGTCATCTGTAACACTTTAAAATTACCTATTAGTTTTTGAAGAAGAATTTTCTTTACTTCAGCAATACCTGGTAAAATTTTTTCTAAAATGTTTCACCAATGACACTCTGAATAATACATATGTAGATACTGAAAAGTAATACAACTAGTCTAAATGAGTATGACAACTATACTTTCAAAGAGAGGCAATTGGCATAGTAGAGTTAGAAAACTCACTTGAAACACAAAAATACAAACACTTTTAAAACTTATCCCCCCATACATCAGTTAGGTACTAGTCCTTTTTCAATTATTGTGGACTAAGTAAATAAGCTTTATCTCTATCTATCTAATGAAAATAGTTAGAAAACTAAATGCTTTAAGGGGGTTCAATATGAAGTCCTAACATGATTGATTTGTCTTGACTAATTTAGTTGTTTTGTTTTTTTGTTTTATTTTAATTAATGAAGTCTTATTTTTTAGGTTATCAGTTAATTAAGGTTAATAAACGTAATGACATATAGTTTGGAGACCTAAATTGAGTTGTGATTACTGGTGAATATAGAAGTGTAATTGTATTACAGGAATGACCCTTTTTTGAAAAGGGGGATGACCATTTTATAGGGAAAATGTTGCCGAATTTTAAATAGGCTTCTCGTATAGCTCATGACTTTGAATTATTATAATATTTCATAGAAATTGTTTTAATATATCCCGATTTTTATAATGGGAGCGTTTTTTGGGATCAGGTTGTAGGATATCAATTGTTTGCAGTACTGATATTTTCAAGGAGATTGAAGAGACGCATTACCAGGTATTAAAATTACATTCATATCCTTATAAGTATGGATTTGAAGAATGATTTCTAACACATATTGAAAAATGACACTTGTATCAGTTTGTATATTTCTCATTCTAGGTCTGCCTCTTATCATCTTCCTTCACGTACTTCAGCAAGATGCTTTTACCATTTGGTTGAGGTTAGTGATTTAGTTTGTTAATATGTTTTCTTGAACTTATGTTTATTTGGGTATTTATGTACTTTTCAAGTGCAAATTATTACATGTATATTTTTTAAAATTGTATATGTTAAAACAATTTATTAAAATAAGTATTCATATTGTTATGTTAGATGTTAAGTTTACAATTGTTTGAGATCTCAACCCATATATCTTAACCCATAACTTTTGATCCATAGTAACGAGAACTTGTTATCTTGATTCACATGTCTTATCTTAGGTGTTGTGAAATTTATGGTGAGACAATGATCCAATACTAACTATGGATTCAATGTTTAAAATTAACAGTTGTCCATATATGAGTTTTCAGGATAGATCTTGGATGTATAGACGAAAAAATGCTGATGGTTTCATTAATCCTAAATTTGTTGAGGGAGAAGAAACTTTTATTCATTATGTATGTTCTCAGCCTGCATTTATGGATGGGCAAAGAATAGATGTTCATGCGAAAAGTGTACCATCCCGTCCCCATTCTAAGGGTTAGGACCCGAACATTTGGTGCATGGGAGCAAAAAGGGAAATTAGAAGCAATGCATTTGCTTGCTCACGCATTATGTCAGCTTATTGTATAAAAAGTGGACAATTTCTGCGTATAACTGATATTAAATGTGATTTTATTGAAAATGGGGAGGAGAATGAATAGAAAGAGTGATCTTGGTAAGAGTTGTGATAAGGAAAGATTTAGAAATAAAAATGGTAGTAATATGGAAAATATTCACTAAGTATGCTTCAGTCTGTTAGCCAAAACTTCTCCTCTAATTGTCCAAATGAGATGATTCTTAATTCGGAGTAAACAAGAGATATGCGACTACATTTCTTATGAAGACATCGGATTTCAATTCTGTCTCTAAGAATCCCTAAAGTTGTTATGAAGTTACAAATTTGGTGCAGTATATTAGTGTATGAATGGGAAGTGCGTCTTCGGACATTAGGGGCAAATTTGGAATTGACATAAATATATTTTGGCAAAGTTGCCTTCTAGAAAGTTGTAGAGCTTTCTTTTATCTTTCCAACGGTATATTATATGCGAAATTTGGATATCGGAGTCAAAAGTTATTATTCTTATAAGGGGAGACGTTTAGGGAAGAAAAGCAAACGAAAGAAAGTAGACGATGAAAAGCTGACGGAAGAAAGTAGATGATAAAAAGCAGACGGAAGAAAAGTAGACGATAGAAAAGTATAAGATAGAAAAGTAGACGATAGAAAAGTAGACGGAAGAAAAGTAGACGAAAGGAAAATGAGACGATAGAAAAGCAGACAGAAGAAAAAGGGAGATGATACAGAAGTAAGACGATAGAATTAGCCTTTAAAGTCTTCATCAAAGTTATAGATCTCGAAGTCTTCTTTCCAATGGTCTAAAAATGAAGTCAATCTGACATCTGTAGCAAAAGTTATGGCATCCTCACTAAGACATATACATTCCACGTAAGGGCATAAACGTGTTGGAGTATTTTGGCCATAACTTCTTCTCTAGACCTCCAAATGACCTGAT
>JANIHZ010000008.1:62352853-62365065 GCA_027478365.1 Erythroxylum rufum | reverse complement strand
AAGTCGACTTGTGTCAGTTTTCGTAACTTCTCCGCTCTTAAATAAGTCGAGTTGTGTGTCATAACTCGAGTTGTCTGATTGCATAACTCGAGTTGTCTGCCTGCATAAGTCGAGTTGTGTGTCATAAGTCGAGTTGTCTGTTTGCATAAGTTGACTTGTATATTATTTTTACCCCCCTTAACATCCGAATCTAAATTATTGATCTTCATCAAAGTTTTATTCCTAGATGTCTACTTTCCAACCGTCCAAATTGGAGGTCAATCAGACATCTATAACGAACGTTCTGACGTTTTCACTGAGGTATGTTCAATAGGAATCCGGATCCGAACATGTTGTATTTGTTAGGTCATAACTCCTTCGTCCGACCTCCGAATGAGGCGATTCTTGAGGCATTAGATTTCTAACATATTTTTCTACCTTCAATTAAAATTTCATGGTCATTGGTTTCGAATCTAAGAAGTTGGATTTAATGGAAGTGAGTGGTAGGGTTGGAGAGCTTAATCGGGTTATGAACGTACTTTGGATTTTTAAGAGTATCTTGAGCTATAGAGCTCCGTTTGAGGTGATTCTTGGTTCTACATAAACTAGAGACCGAGAGCTACTATTTTCAAAAGTAAATTGTAAATTTTTTGATTGTTTTTTTGTGGGTTCGCCTTCGAGGCATGAGATCTTTGAATGAGGACTTGTTTTTGAGGGTTAAAGAGTTTAGGAAACCCGCTTAGGTTTATGTTCTTCGATTTCGAACCGATCGTTGGGCTTCGAAAACGGGGTTCAACAACTTTTCTGTTTAGTTTTTATTTTCATTTTAATTACACTTTTAGGCCATAGACTAATTAGGATTCAATTAGTTCACTCATTTTTCATAGGATTGATAGCTCATATACCACACTACGACCTATGCACTTGTGCAATATTGAGGATTTTATAAGATTAAAACTTGCTCAATAGGCCTACAGTGAAGTAGTTCAGATGATTTTCACTCCAACTTTACCAACATTAGAGTCCATTTTTTCTACAAATTGAATAGTAGAAAAAATGACTATAAGAGAGCGAAAAATTGCACAACCAATAACCTATAATCATATCAATTAGCACCCAACTTTAACTCATGTTCATACCTCCTAGATAACGCAAACACCCTTCAATCCATGTTCATATCATCTAAATAACACAGACACCTTTATATTCTTCAATCCATGTTCATACCATCTAAATAACGTAGACACCCTTCAATCATATCAATTAGCAATTAAAACGTCCCAGGTAGTTCAAATGATTTTTCGCTCCAACTTTAAATAAGTGAATGCAAACACATTTAAACAAGTTGGCCTAACTTCGTGACTACCATAAAGGGGAACAAGTAGGTTGTTATAACCCTTCATTAAATAGAAAGACTCGCACAGATACCAGGAAAATACTCTTTAGAAGCTGATAAATGTCAAAAGAGAAACTTGCTAAAGTTGATTGGAAGAGACGGGAAGGCCAAATAAGCATCATAAAAGCTATTTGGCTGTTGAGGTAAGCCAAAAAACCACATTTATAGCAAAAACTACAAAAAAAAGTGACGAGAGCGTGAACAGCGAGAGAGATGAGAGCATGAAGAGGAGAGCGTGAAGATGAGGGCGTGAAGGGTGAAGTTTTACAAGGATATTTCTATCCTTAGCTCATGATGTTTATTCCTGACGTGTGCGGAATAGGTAAAGACAAGGGAGATGATGTCTTTAGCTATTCCCCAAAGTGCAAAACTTGTTAAACATGGGAATAGTTATTTTATGTGTTTTTCTCTAACCAAACAAAGGAATAATTATCAAGAATACATCAATAATAGAATACTTATTTTAGTTAACCAAATAGACGAATTAGAACTAGATTTTGGCTTTAGTTCAATAGACGAATTAGGTTCTAAAAGAGAGGTTGGGAAAGATCTAAGTAGTGGAGAAAAGTTAAAGCCAAAATCTAGAGGAACAAGCACGAGCTTCAAAGGGGAATCTAGCTTTTTTCCCATTTGGGAAGGGCACTAGAACCTTATTAACTATAAATAGTAAAAAAACTGATTTTTTAAGAGAGTAGAGGGTATGGCTTAAATTAACTTGTATTAACTAACAAATTACTATAGAAGTAGAGTTTGTGACATGTTTTAAAGTCATCATACATGCATTGTGGTTGTAATAATTTATTTCAAGACTTTGGATTGTCGACATTATTATCAAACTATTGAAATTTTGTTGTGATAGTTTTACAACAATTTTTTTTCAAGAATAAAAAATATTCAAAAGGTACCAAATCTTGAGTATATTAGTACTAATTTGATAATAACATATTTGATAACTAAGAGTTTGTAGCCAAAGATATTTAAGGAATATATGCATAAAATGGATCGTGGTTATACTATTGAATAACATATGTTAATGATAATACTAGCACTCTAAACTCACTCATTTGTTTCTAATTCTACATTAATAATTTTCTGTTTTTAATAATATACACATTTATGTTTTCATATTTAACAAGAAAGTCTACAAAATATAATTATTGATTATGATGAAATATGTTTATATATTTATTTTTTGACTTAGTGTGGTGAGTAACAAATGTTGTAATATATATGAAAGGAAGTATATGTTGCAAAAATAATATATTGTCGCCATAACTCACTTTTTTATTTTTTCATATAAAGTTATTTGTGTTGATTTTTTAGAATTTTTTTGGTGCAATTGAAGTTATACCATTTAATTTTATGATTATTTTGTAATCAGGGGAAAAAAGAGAATGTTAAAATATAGCATAATATTTAGTTAATTAATTATATTTAAGCAATTAATACTTAAATAGTTAAATAATCCTAATCATTCATTCGATTATATGATAAACGAAGAAGATTAAGTTATATATAATATAAATTGGACTTTTTTCCAACTAATTGGACTTTATAGTTAGCAAGCACAAAATCATCCATCAAAATATATCTACAAAGACAAAAATCCACAAAAAATCAATTTATTTTAAGGGTTTGCAGGGTATCAATTTCATTAAATTATTTAGTATGCAGCACCTGTTTTATATTGTGAAAGTTATGTATATAAGATCATGTAATTAATGTTTTGTTTGGGTTAATTAGACTTTATTTCCATATAAAATCAAGATTTACTGGTATCCTTTGCAAGAAAAATTTCGCAGTTATTTCAATGGGAATTGCACTACTAAAACTGCTTTCCGAGTGGCCATTTCTATGGATTGTTATTTTCTTTTGCCTTTTGCCATTTCGAGTACCATTAGAGTAGGGATAGGCATTGCTATTGATGCAACAACATAAGGCAGAGTTGCTGATTGGATCTATGCTATCTCAATGGGATTTACATGTGGTGTTTTCCTCTATGTATCCATAAACCATCTTATGGCTAACGGGTTGAAATCAGAAGGTCAGTTGTACTTTCACACTCCATTTTCCAAATTTGTAGCTGTCATACTTGGGATGACGGATAGATATTGCTGTTGTTATGATTTGCGAATAGTGGGAAGTTATACACTTATTTTTTATTAAATCTTTGGTACCAATGTGGTTTAAATTGATTAAAATAATCAGTACATTTATTTATGGTAAAAAAAGGCCTTCATATATCATCTATTTGAATCAAAGAAAAAAATCTTTAAAATATGGAAGTATTTATGTAGACATGCAATTTGAAGCATTGAGCCATTGAATATATATCCTTCTAAGTGATGAAGAGATATGGCATTTATCAAAATTAAGCGTAAGCTTGACTATAGAATTATGAGTATTGTGAACTGGCAAATGTGAATCCATGTTAAGAGTCATGGACGTACCAGAGAAAGGGCCAGACTCGATAATATTTAAAATGCCTAAGTTATGTTTCTCAGACTTTAAAAAAAAGTTAACATTATAAAGTTTAGGTAAGCATAGTAAAATCCTTAGATTAGTTACTCAGTCTGAGTGTCTATCACACTTTGGCCCTCTCGTTAACGTAAGTTTTGGAATCCTAACATTCGGTCAAACCTCCGATATCTTAACAAGTCAACCAATCTGAATCATGACCGAAAAGAAAAAAACATGCAGAACCCAAGATATCAAAAAGGTATAGGAGAGTACCCAACAAGAGGATAGAGTAGTTGGTGTACCTACAAATATGGAAGTTACTAGGATATGGTGTAACATAGGAGGAAATCTGAGTTTGTTGTTGCTGCTTCAGGACGAAGCTGTTGGTGATTAGTTTCGTTATTTACAATATCAAGACCTAACTAACTTCAAACGACCTAATCACTATCATTCTTTTTTTCGCTTGGAAGAAAATAAGGTGGGTCGAGTGTCCTTCTCTACCTTGGCTTGGGAGTCTCCTTGGACCATGGATACTGTAGTCTGTTAGGTTGAGATATATGCTATCACCAACCAAATTCTTTGATGACATTGATTTACATGAACTCCAGATATACCTGATAGGAGCGTCAAGTTCTTTGACAGTTGGGATAATCTTTATGTTGTCTCTTGCTCACCAAGACTAACGGATTTATCTTTCACATATTAATCCTTTTACTGCTCTTTTTATCGGTTAAAAATTAAACAAAATTGAACAGTCATTCATATTTATACCAAAATTATATAGATATGACATTTTAAGAACAGTCTCAACAATAGGTATAAAATTGTTTTTTAAATGGCCTAGAAATATATATATGCAATTCGTCAAGAAGCTGAGTCAAACAGGTGGAGTTTAGGTTTAGTGAATGAAGAGCTGATCATGGTGCTTCTGAGAGCTCTGGTTGGCGGATTTGTTGTAGTTTTTGGTTTTTAAAATATTTCTTGTAATCTGTTTAAGTTTCCCGTGATTCAGAATGGAAGCTACATTAGTGTTTCTTTCATTGTCATTCCTGAGAGAAGCTTGTAAGTAGCAAGCACTAGGGGAGACTAATTAAATAATAGGCGATATATTACTCTTGAGTATGCCTTGATGATAAGAGTTGTTCTGCACAGCCTGGAAAAGAATATAGATCAATTAACTGATTGACTTTGATTACACTCCAAAGTGCGCAGGGGCCAACAGTTGGTAATCCTCTTCTTTCCATTATCAAACCAAACCGAACCACAGCGCTAGCTATAAAAACAACCTCACTGGCAGTGCCGAGGAACCAAGTTCAGGATTCATCTGATATATGTATATTACTTTCCCCATTTCCTGCATATAACAAATGGCTACTGATTCCCCTTTTCGCACATCGCCAGTTGTTGTGGCAATCATCCTTGCCGCAAGCTGCCTCTCGGCCTTCCCTGATTTAGCTAATGCAAAGCATGCAGGCACTACCAGGCACTACAAGTTCAACGTACGTAGTTTGCATTGCATGCACTTAGCTATACAACTGAATGAGTACATATCATGGAACACGCATCAATAGCATTTATGAATGATAACCTATGTTATATATATGGTTATGATCTTATACACTGTCACCTTCTTGCAGATTGACATGAAGAATGTTACCCGATTGTGCCAAACGACCAGCATTGTGACAGTAAACGGCAAGTTCCCAGGGCCTCGCGTCATTGCAAGAGAGGGGGACCGTCTAGTGGTGAAGGTTGTCAATCATGTGGCCAAAAATGTTACCATCCATTGGTATGGAAACCTATCAATCAGATCAATTTACAACATTCATTCAACATGTGCTGATTGGTTAAGGATTCTTTATCATTTCTTGGCAATTGAACAGGCATGGGATTCGACAGCTTCAGAGTGGATGGGCAGATGGGCCATCGTACATCACACAGTGCCCTATTCAAAAGAATCAGAGTTATGTCTACAACTTCACGATTACAGGGCAAAGAGGGACTCTTTTCTGGCATTCTCACATTTCATGGCTTAGAGCTACTCTTTATGGACCACTCATCATTCTCCCCAAACACAATGCTTCCTACCCCTTTGCCAAACCTTACAAGGAAGTAACCATCATGCTTGGTATTTACTTATCAAATCCACATAACATTCTCTGGCTTCTTCTTTATTTGTTATATGCAGAAGCTAATCATTTGCATTAATATTAAAAAAAAATGGGAACTACAGGTGAGTGGTTTAAGAGTGATCCAGATGCAATCATTAATCAAGCTTTACAGACCGGAGCTGGCCCAAATGTCTCTGAGGCTTACACCCTAAACGGACTTCCAGGCCCATTGTACAACTGCTCTGCAAAAGGTACTTATCATTTGGTCACACAAACTTTTTCTAATATTAATATTTCTCCAAATCAAAGATTTTCGTCTTGACATTAATCTGGAGCTTGTGCCTTAGCAGATACATACAAATTAAAGGTAAAGCCTGGGAAGACATACCTTATACGATTGATCAATGCTGCACTTAATGACGATCTTTTCTTTAGCATAGCCAACCACACCTTCACCGTTGTAGAAGCCGATGCCAATTATGTTAAACCTTTCACCACCAACACTGTGCTCCTCGCACCAGGTCAGACCACAAATGTCCTCCTTAAAACCAAACCCACCACTCCAAATGCTACATTTTACATGTTGGCTAGACCATATTTCACCGGCCAAGGCACATTTGACAACACAACTATTGCTGGGATTCTTGAGTACGAAAGCTCAAGTTCCTCATCGACCAAATTGAAAAATCGCCCACCTTTAAGGCCCATCTTGCCTGCCATCAACGCAACAAGTTTCGTCGCCAACTTGAGCAGCAAGTTTCGCAGCCTGAATAGCGCTCAATTCCCAGCTAAAGTGCCCAGAAAAGTAGACCAGAACTTTTTCTTCACTGTAGGTCTCGGAAACAGCCCGTGCCCAAAAAATCAGACATGCCAAGGTCCTAATGGCACAAAATTTGCAGCTTCTATAAACAACATTTCCTTTCCCCTTCCTTCAACAGCACTCCTTCAGTCCTACTTCTTTGGCAAGTCCAATGGGGTCTATACCTCTGATTTTCCAAGTTTCCCTATTAATCCTTTTAACTACACTGGGACTCCACCAAACAAGACGTTTGTAACCAATGGAACCAAAGTTGTGGTGCTAAGTTTTAACACTAGCGTGGAGGTGGTGCTCCAGGATACCAGCATCTTGGGGGCTGAGAGCCACCCTCTTCATCTTCATGGCTTTAACTTCTTTGTTGTTGGTCAGGGATTTGGAAACTTTGATCCTAAAAATGACCCAAAAAATTACAATCTTGTTGATCCTGTTGAAAGGAACACTGTAGGTGTTCCTTCTGGAGGTTGGCTTACTATCCGTTTTCAGGCAGATAATCCAGGTAATTGATTCAGTATGTGACTGTGATTCATTAGGTAATCTATTGTTAAACACGTAGAGTGGAATCTAACACACTTTCTCATATAACATATTTTACAAGAGAGCTACAGAATTAATTAATGCCTTTTTGTCTAACAAATCATCGATGAAAATTTGCGTGATTCAGGAGTATGGCTAATGCACTGCCACTTTGACGTGCATTTGAGCTGGGGTCTAAGGATGGCTTGGATTGTGTTGGATGGAAAACTCCCTAACCAGAAGCTCCCTCCTCCTCCGTCCGATCTTCCAAGATGTTGACCAACCTCATTCAAGAGTGTCATGGCTTTGCCTCTTTAATTCTTATTTTCTTCCTGTTCATTGGTGACTCTTTTAAGTTATGATTTTGTTTTCAAGTATTTTGGTAAAGAGGCTACTCTAATTTTTTCTATCAGAAAAAGAGCTCCTTACCCGAAAATAAAAGGGAAAATAACAGTGTAATTTTTGTATTGACGAAGAGTTTCATGTCTTCTTACTTGAGGTCAATAAGACTACAGCACTGGTCAATATATTTTCTCTCTGTGTACTACATCTTACTTATGTTTTAGTTGAGAAATTATTAACTAACTTATGTTTTAGTTGAGAAATTATTAACTAAAAAGTTCCTCAAATATGTCACTTTACAATAACTTGAAAGATATCATTTTTTGGTTCATTATAATCTTTAGCAATGTCCGACAAATTTTCCCCAATCGTTATTTCAACGTCAACATACCTAGTACACAAAGCTCCCCACTTTGTAAGGGTTGGGGAAGGTCGTGATGTATAGTCTTACCATTGTATATATATAAAGAGGTTGTTTTTATGACTTAAACTTGTGATAACTTTATCGATTGTTCCAAGGTTCACCCTATCAATCATTGTTTCACTTAATCATAAATGTGAAAGTTAGCTAAGACCTTTTAGAGTAGAGACCAAAAAAAAGAAGATAAAGTATTAAGAGTTTAAATTATTTTAAAAACGGTAAGTTCAACTAAGACAACATTCATTTTTATTAACAAGTTGAATCGTTATAATCAAGGACTAACTAAATGGTCCAATAGAAATTGGATCTAAACTATATTAGGATAGAGTTAAAATATACTTCTTGAATGATTTCTTATAAAAG
The DNA here is from genome assembly GCA_027478365.1 of Erythroxylum rufum. Lineage (NCBI taxonomy): Eukaryota > Viridiplantae > Streptophyta > Magnoliopsida > Malpighiales > Erythroxylaceae > Erythroxylum > Erythroxylum rufum. Next base: position 62,356,663 of record JANIHZ010000008.1, on the reverse strand, counting down.
GGAGACATAATATTCTCATAACTACTATCATTAAGTGTAATTAAAGATTTTTCTACATGCTTAGTACCCTATCACTAATTTAAGCATAGGAGTGTCTTCATTGAAAACACTCTTAATACTTTGAGAAGTTGCTTTTATAAGCCTATAAACTTGAGGTCAATCCACCAGACCTACCATAAATTCAGTCTAAATCATTTGTCGGAATCTTTTGAATTTTTTTTGATATTACACTTATAGAAGCAACAAATAATATCGAAGAAACAAACAATCTTAAAGCCCCTTAAACCAATGATCAACCCAACCCAAGGACTAGGCTATAAAAAATCCTTATATTGTATGAACTAGTTAAGAGAATAGTTGCAAGAGAGGCAATAGACGCATAAAAGACCATAAACTCATACCCTATGACCATTTTCAAGAGGATCCTTATTTTCACTTGTGCATTTATTATCAATAGAACATAGCATATGAGGACAAGTCTAACAGAGAATAGCTCGATGATACTCTAAGTTTTCTTAGAGCCTGATAAGTTATTATTTTTGGCCTAACTTTGGGTATAAATCTCTTTAATGTGTTGAAAATTTTATTTAAAATTAATGGACTTGTTTCTTAATTGTTTTTAAGTGATTTTCAATATATGGGAGATGAATTGGAATCAAAAGATGCAAGAAAAGCAAAGGCAATTCGAATTTCCAACTGACAGAAAAGTTTCTGACTAAGTGTGGGCACGTACAAAGGAAAAGTTTATCAGCAGAGTCTGATTTAAAAACATATTCGATAGACTTAGGATTCTAATTATTTTAGGTATCAAGTTGTTTTCTTTATGTGGGGATCTGCTGCTTGATTTTATGGGGAAGTGTATACGATAAAATAACTTAAAGAAGGGATATCTTTCACGTTTTTTATTGGCTTTTTAGGAGTTTTCGTTTCTTTCTGAAAAGAAGGCAGAGATGGATACCAGATGTTCTGCTATTTTCTGTCAAGTTTCATCACTATTATGAGTAGCTAAATCCTTCTTCTTGGTTGAAGGAAACTAGCATTATCATCTAGTATATATGAGATTTTCTAAATAAAGTTTATTTCATTGACTAATATTAAGTGTGTTTCATATTACTTTTCATGATTGAATTGATTAATCTCTAGGGTACATAACTAAGAATTGATTGAATTAATTTACAGCTAGATTAGTAGGATTTGACGTTCAGTTTTGCTAATCCAAAGTGGCAAATAGGATTACCATCTTTTATGCTAGGGATTGGAAATTTTAAGAAAGATATTTATCTAGACTAAATACATATCGTTTATGTATTGTCTTGCTCACTGATTCTTTTAGTTCTTAAAGCTATTAATTAACCAAAATTAAGATCGTATCTAAGTTGTTGGTTAATAAGAGTGATTACAATACATATTTACATTCATTTAATTATAATAGAGAACACCATTCAATGAATATTTGTTTAAGTCTATATTGATGATCCATACTAGTTTGATAATGTAGGTGACCCAAAACCAAGGTTTGTTCATTAGTTTTCTAGATTTGATTATTTTTTATTTCTAATTTTTGTCAATTTTAATTTCTTAAAATCACGTTAATTCACCCGCTAATTTGTTTATTACCAAATTTTGGCGTTGTTGTCAATGAATTCTTGATGCTATATGTATGTTACATGAGTAGACAAGAAAATGCAATTGCTATTTGATTCAGACATAGAAAAGACAACCAAGAAGTTATGGAAGCAGACAAAGCAGAAAAAAGAAAAGATGGTTGCAAATCGCACCCTTTGTGAATTAGCTGCCCCTATGGACTCTCAACAACCCTATTGCATCAATTTTCTAAATTTGAGGGACAACAATACCTTTGAATTGAAGTCAAGGCTGATTCATTTATTGCCAATTTTTCGAGGTCTATTGGGAGAGGATCCTTATAAGAATTTGAAGGAATTTGATATGGTTTGTACGGGTATGAAGCCTACGAATGTAACTGAGAAGCAAATCAAATTAAAAGCCTTCCTATTTTCTCTCAAAGATGATTCTTAAGATTGGTTGTATTATTCCACTGGTGAAAATGTGCAGATATGTGCAGAAATGAAGAGATCATTCTTTGAAAAATATTTTCTAGCATCAAGAGCTGCCAATATTAGAAAAGAAATTTGTAACATTCGACAATACACAAGTGAGACACTATATGAATATTGGGAAAGATTCAAGAAGCTTTATGCTAGCTAGCCCTATTGGCCCCCGAATTTTTTTCTTTAATTAAGCATGATTTAAATGAATTATGAGGTTATGATGGATTAATTTTGGAGTTAATTACTATGTCAAGGTTAGTAGGATTTTATTGCATGGGTTAATGAAATTAAAATGCTAAGGTAATAAGAATATTCAAGGGTAGTTTTGGAAGATCACCTAAGTTTAGTAAGACATAAGCTTATAAGGAAGGGCAAATTAGGAAGAAGGAATTGTTGTCTTGCATTTAAGAAGAGAAAAACGTGAGTGAAGAGTGAAAGAAGAGAGAAGAAGAAAAGAAAATAAGAAAGAAAGAGGAAGCGAGTTTTTGGTGGTTAGAGAGAAAAAGAAGAGAGTTGAGCTAGGGTTTCACTTTCCTAAGCTTTCTAGTGAGATTTTGAGGTTGAGCAAGAAAGGAAAAAGGTAGAGGAAAATAAGAGCTTTCTTTTGAGCTAATAATCTCTTCATTGGGTGAAGATTCAAGGTAAGTTCTTACTTAATCTTTTGGATTTATAGAAGAGTTTTGGTTCATGAAACTTAGGAAAATACATGGGTTCAAGTTTTCTAGAAACAATTTTATTGAATATGCATGTGGGTTTCAATTTTTACAACCCTATTGAAGTTGGGATTTTTACCTATGAAAAGGGAATCAAGAAAGACAAGAGGAGCAAGAGGAGAGGCACATTTGAGTAAAATAATAAGAAAGAAATTCAAGGTGAGTTACATTTTTATAATTAACTAATAAGCCATTAATATCTCTATCAAGAAATGGAAACAAATGTTTTCAACTACTTCCAAAATGTGCATTTATTGCTCTTTGAATGCTTGAGAATGTGCTACATGTTTTATATATGAATTGTGTTTTGAAATATGAATTGGAAAATGAAAATGATTTTCGAATGGATATCAAGTTTATGAAATAAAGTTTCGAAAAAGTGTCATTTTGGGCAACATGTTTACAAGTTGTGAAATGCATGATTATGTGGATTTGTGGTGGCCCCCTAAGTTAAGTCAAATGCACTTTGACAAAAGGCTTCTCCCACCTACCTGCTAGTGGCATGGAGCTCCTTCATGGACTCCCATAAGTTTACAGTTACACTAGACTATTATGTGGAAATGTGTAGTACGTTCTATTTTTCAATCCACGCAAACCATTTTGATGTGCTTATGTGCTCATGATATGTTGACAAGAGTGATGCATGCATGATTTGCATTAATGTGAATTTTTACAATGGAAATGATTATTTTAATGGTTTTGCTTGTTACTGGTTATAAAACTGTTACCCACGAGCTTCAAGCTCACCCCTCCCATTCCGTCCCATCTTCAGGTGAGGAGCAAGAGATCGAGTAGTCAATGGTTACGACATCACTCCACTTTTGAAATGTTTTAGTATTTTTAAGCTAATTTTGTAAAACAAGCCTTTAGTCGCATTTTGAGCAAATTCTAGTTTATGTAAACTTTGAAATTTTTAGATTATGATTGTATTTGTGGCTAGAAATGCCCATTAAAGCTTTGTAAAATTCTTATATTTTTGTTATTAAGGAAATATGTTGGCATTTTGTGCATGACTATCCAAGTCTTTT
>JANIHZ010000008.1:62247389-62258375 GCA_027478365.1 Erythroxylum rufum | reverse complement strand
TTCCTATTTGTGATTAGTATATGTGTTCGGTTGTGGGCCCTCTATGTGGTATGGACCCGAATGTTGGGCTTCGGAGACGGGGTCCAACAGAAGCTCTAATCCTTCTCTTCCTTTTTTTTCCTTCTTGGACACTCTCAAAATCTTCCTTTCAAACTAAGAAAAATCAAAACCTAGCTTGCTCTTCTTCTTTCTCTCTTTTCCTTTCTCTCCAACGACACTTTCTCTCTCTTTTCTCTTCAATTTCGTTTTTGCTTCTTCTTCAATGCAAGACAACCTTTTCTTCTCCCTTTTATACCCTTAATGAATCTCAAATTTCCAATTTACTCCTCCTTATAAGTTTATGTTCTTTCATCCTTAAGTAACTTGCCTAAAATGCCATTTATGCTATACACTCTTAACACTTTAATTTAACTAACCTTCATATAGTCTTACTCACATTGACTTAATTAATCACTCCAAAAATAATTAATCTATCAAGACCTCAAAATAATTTAAATCATTCTTAATCAAAAAAAATTCGGGGGCCAACATTTACTCCTTAAACTAATCATGACATCCCTACTACTCTCTATAATTTTGAAAAAAGAGAAAGGTAAGGATATATTCATACCTTTTGAAATATTTTATTCCTAATAAGAGCATTAATAAAGAATCTTCTCTCTTAAGAATACAAGCAAACAAACAAATGGAATGAGTGTTTACTTCAACAACTTTCAAAATATAATAAAATTGAGCCATCTTCTTTATATATCATGTACCATATATAACAAGATTGACAGTTGAGATTAATATAGATCAAGTGTTAAGATTAAATGAAGATTTATCTCCAAGAAAATAGTTAAAAACGTCTCCATGATGTTCGCATTTCACAAGATATATTCCCAGATAATACTTTAAATCGACAATCTTCATCTTTATATTTTTCCTTATTTAACGATTTCAATTTTTATTCTGTTTGTAGGGATATAATTGAAAACATAAGTCAAAATTAAGTTATATTTTATAAAATACTGTTACATACCAAACATTATAATAAGAATCCACTCAATTTTCCTATTCGAATTTTTATAAGTATCCAAACATGTGAATATCTTTACTTTCCTATGGATTTATTTTCCAAGGAATCATATTCCAAATTCACTTTACTTTCCCGCCAACCAAACGGGGCCTAAGTGATGATTGATATCAATTCACCAACCTATCCCAAATAGGCATGCATAAGTAAACTTAAGATGGATGTCCAAAATTCGATGTTTCTTCTATACCTATCAATAATATGTCTATGTAATTTTACTAAATGGAGTTTTATGGTGAAACAATTGAGTGATTAAGGATGATCCTCAAGCACTGATGGTTGTCTTGATTAAGCAAACATCCTTACATATTTGAGTACTAAAAGTTTCATCCTCCATCTTAAGTTTCAAGAAGAAATTAGAGGTCAAATGATATTAACCTTAATGAGTGTACAAAAATGGGTTTGACTTATTTGGTATGACCCATCACTCATCTTCAAGCTTATGGATTTTAGCTCCATATAAGAGATCTAATTATTTGAAAAAGGTAAGTTCAATCAAAATAAGACTTATTCATATATGGAGGTAGAATCTTAATCAAAGACTAATCAAGCTACCTAATAGAAATCATATCGGAACTCTTCTACAATTGTTAGAGTCCATATATACCTTTTGAAGGGTGGCTATAAAAATAGACATCCTAAGGTAAGTTCTCGTGACCACTATTATTAAGTCTAATTAAATATCATACACATATTTGGCATGTCTCTTCTATCTCTAATTTGAATATCAGAATGTATTCACTGAGAACATTCCCAACATTTTGAGTGGTTGTTTTTATAGGTTTATAGATCTAGAACAAAACCAACATATCTACCCTAAATTTAATCGAAGACACTAACTTAAATGCACTTTTAATAGTTCAAATTATAGGTTATAACTGATTTTGTTCATCTGCTGACATCATATTAGAAAGTAAGTCATGTTAGGTGGATTACATAAAAGTGCTCATCCATAACCACAGCCACATATTAGTAGGACCTGATTGCTCAACTAAAAACATGAAAAACTGAAAGAAAGAAACCGTGTGAAAAATCACATGAACATGAATGCCAAATCTTTGCACCTAACTTCATATTATTTTTCAAGCCTTATCTATGGTTAGCATAGATGTAAATGTTTTGTTGTTTTGGTTACTAAGGCTGGAACTCTCCAATTCTTCTTGTTTTTACTTTTAACATCAACTTATCTTCACCAAACAAATATTGTCATCAATTAGTTTAGCCTTTCATCTTGTAAATCGAGTATGTATGAGAAAATAATTTCATAACGTTATAAAAAATGAATTTGTGAATATTATTAGAGAATATAAATTTGATTAAAAATTGAAAATTGATTAGGTTCTAGAACATTAATTTTAAGGATTGAATTTATCTTTGTGACAGTGTAGGAAGGACATTCGAAAGGTTTGTACGTAGTTCAGCGTTGTTACTTAAATCAGTTGTAGGTCTATTTTCTTTTTTAAAATATTTATTGTAGATACATAAAAGTAGGAGGACGGGATACGGAAGTGTATGTCAAATAGTGTTCCTCTTCAAACAAAGGAAGTTGAAGGATACCCCTCTGGCTCTGGTGACCTTAAGAGTATACTAATACATACTATTACCTAGAATGGAATATGTTTTTTCAATAATTAAATAATTTGTTATGAAATTATTACTACTGCTAGTCCCTTTCGTGATCTAGACAAGAAGGAACAATTACGTTTTTTTTAGGTACTATCAATGGTGCATGTCAAACTAGAAGATATGCGTGAAGTTTAGAAATCTGATCGCCAATAAGATGTAGCAGGTAGTCGTATCATTGATCTACCATAGCCTGAAATCAAAAGGTAGGATTGTAGATCGAGTAGATGGTGCTGAAGAGCACCCAGAAACTTATAAAACTCAATCTGAAAGGAAAAAGAAAAGAACGAGAGAAAGAAACAAGTGAAAAATGAGGCGAAAAGTATAGATATGTAACCATAGCTGGAGTTCAAAATCTATTTAATACGTGATGATCTTCTTACTAACTTCAAAATTGTAATTACAGAATGAAATAGAGCTAGAAAGCTCCAAATCTGATTCATGGATCTCTTCTTCACGGCGATTAATAGACAAATTTTGACTCATACCCAACATTTATCTCTCATAAAGATGGGCAGAAACAGAGGGGGGAGAGAGAGAGAGAGAGAGAGAGAGAGATAGAAACCAAGAACAGATGCACTTAACCCCTTGATCTCTGTGCAAATGCAATACAACCCTAGATCTTATTGTTGGTTTCCTCTCAGGAATCTCCGTGTTTGTGCCAACAAACAAGCATTGCAACACACCGCCTCATAATATAAAACCTGGCTTTCTGTTCTTTGGCCAAGGTACTACACTTGCGAGTGATGGAAGAATTTTTCTGGGAAAAACTCCTTGGAAGAGAACATTTGGGAGAAGAAGACTTGAGAGAAGAGCTCCTCAAAAGAGGGGACTTTGACGATGAGCTCTTAGTTGAGAAGCTCCTCGTAAAAATTGACGATGACCCTTCTTTCTTTGACGATGACTTCCAAAACTTATCGTCCATATTCACGAAGTAGCTTTAGCCCAATGATAATGATACTTCTATGTGTCTACGTCTGCTGTCTATGTGAAAGAGGAGGTTCTAAATTCTAAGGAGAAACACACACACGCACAGAAAGAGAGATAGAGAGAGGTGTGATAGGAGATGGGGGTCATACTCTGCAGTGGGGCTTTGTCATTATATATACAATTATAAATACATAGCGACGATGTAGTAATGTTAGTTCGTTCTAGGTTTACTTGACTTGATATTTTTTGTTAATTTCTAAAGTATAAGTCCATCATTTATTTGGAGACACCGGTGTCGTACCGTGCTCCATTATAAGCAACTCTGTGTGTGTGTGTGTGTGTGTGTGTGGGCAATGGGGACGGAGCAGTGGTCATTGGACAGTTGTGTTATCTTGTTCTGTGAGGAAAAAGACAACGTTGGTTTCATAATTGATACATCTTTAGCTCTACTAGTGATAGTGAAACCAGGGGGATAGGACCCATGCATGCTCTTTTCAACTTTTCCTCTTGCTTCCTAGCCACCAAGCTAGGAAATTACCTCAAACTTTTGCTTCTTGCTTCCTGGCTACCAAGTAGGGAGTTAACTCTACTTTTGCTTCTTACTTCGTGGCTGCCAAGTAGGAAATTAAGCCGGAAAGAAACGTTGATTATGCATATCTGTAATAACTATATTCATATAGAGATTTAGCGTATAGTCGGTATGCGTATTGTTCGATGGAAACAATACAGAAGATATCATGGGTCCTTTTACCATGTCAAGTGCCTACTGTTAAATTTTACTGCAACCGTCATCGACTACCTCGTATTTGTGTCATATGTAACCAAATAATTATATCGTTAATTATTTTACAGTACAGTGTTGTTTAAAAGAAACTGTGCAATAACGTTTCAATTTTGGATTCACAAGCACATGCAACCCTTTGAATCGTTATAAGATTAAAATAACTAGTTCTTCCATTTTTTATTAAGAAAAGAAAAACTGAGGCGTTCAGATTAAAATAATTGACCAGGGTACTCTTCTGGAACCCTGCCATGTGGGAAATCGAATTATGCTTCTGCAGCTCACTTGCTTCTTCTGGAGCTTGCCAAACTTCAAGACTGTTCTGCTTAACGTATTGTTACTTGTTTACTATAAACCACGGACAGATCGCTCTCAGTTTTAAATTTCAAAACTTCTTTCGTCAAAATCTGATCACTAAACATATCATTTGTATATATCACAACTTCTAATAACCTTGTTATTTTAATTTCACTATCGTAGTTTGCATTATTTCTTAGAATTTCGCTAATGTTGTCAATAGTAATATTGTCTTAATATTAGCCTTCATATTAGCTGCCCTGATATTAGCATTATAAATTTGTATATTTTAATTTATTACATTCCTGCAATTATGTACCTAATTTGTTGTATAGTCTTGTACGTACCTAAATACATACACACCAGTAAAGGAGAGATAAGTTTTTTCCACCAAACTTTGGTCTTTTGCACTATTATATTTGTACTGTTATCATGGTATCGCAGCCATTCTAAAATTCATTTGTCAGAAACATATTTTGGATCAACTTCTTGGCTATTGCAAGCAATTAATTAGTTTGTATTTTAAACAGTTTATCTTCGATCTCAACAAACATTTAGGTGCAATCTATAACTCTCTTGTGATATCATAGATTGTGAAAAATCTGATACAATACCTGTTAATTTTAATGGGAGGAACTATCCTCTTTAGGAATTTCATTTTCATATGTTCATAGAAGGGAAAGAATTACCTGGAATTTTAGATGGGTCCTCAAAAGAACTAACTGATAATAAAGAAAAGGCTAAATGGAAAGCAAATATTGGTAGAGTTATCACTGGGATTTCTAATTCTGTGGAAAAAGATATTGCTTTGAGTTTGAGGTCATTTTGTACTGTTAGCACCATATGGGATTATCTTAAGAAAGTATATTTACAGACAAATTAGGTTAGAAATTTGAAATTGAGTATGAGATTGGTAAACTTTTTTAAGATGATAGAGACATTAGAGCTTTTTATTCTAAATTATTAGGATCATGGACCAAATTGGATATGGTATCTTTGAGTTTTGTTGAAGGTGCAGCTTATGAGGCACTGAAGAAAAGACAAGAGCAGGGTGCTTCAATTCCTTATGAAGCTCAAACTTGAGTTTGAGAATGCTCAGGCCAACATCATCAATCGAGGCATAATGGACACTAATTCAGTTTTTGGTGACCTTCTTCTAGAAGAGACTAGACTTCTTACTCAAGCTAATTTGGATGCTGAAACTAATTATGTTGATGTTGTTTTCTTAGCTTTGGTGCAGACTCTAGCAAAGTTCAATGCTGACTTTGTAATGGTTTCAAACATATATAAGCTCATTGCAAGAAGAGGAATGATCGAATGCAACTATTATAAGAAGAAAGGACTTGTGAAACTTGAGTGTCAACTTTTACAAAAGAATAAACAAAACCAATCTACATTTTTCATTGCTAGTTCGAGTGAAGAATGTGACACTAATGGCTTCACTAAAAGTACCTCAAACCTCACTTAAGAAGCCACACAGCAGATAATTCAAACTACCTTATAATCAACTCTACCAGGTATTATTTCTTTTGATTTTTTTTGTTGCTAGTTTATTGTGTAAAGATAAAACATCTCTTTGGTTCCTTGATTCTGTCGCGTTTAATCATATGTCAAACCATAAACACAAATTTTCTAAACTTCAATTTTGTCCTCCAAATCAATTTGTAATTCCTACCGGGTGAAAGACTACCAATAAAAGGGATGGGAACACTTTCATTGAATAAATTTCTTCCTCTTTCTAATTCCCTCTACATCCTTAATTTAACTGTCAATTTAATCTCTATAGGCTAATTGGTTGATAACAATTGTTTTGTTAATTTTTCTCCTTCTGGTTATTCTATACAAGACCTTCACAGTGGAAGGGTTATCAGGAAGGGGCGAGGCATCCTCACAAAAGATTGTTTCACCTGGACTTACACAATCAAGCTTCTAAGAATAATATATTTTACTCTCCTTTTTGTTATGTTGTTTCTTCTTTAAATGACATTGTGTTGGATAATAAAAAGTGGTATCTTTGGCTTCAATAGGTTGGACAGCCTCAAGTTAGTAAAGTTAAAAGCACATTTCAATTTGGTGTTCTTCCTGTTCGATTAAATGTTAACTATGACTTTTTAAAGTTAAATTGTGAAAGTTGTGCTTTTGGTAAGACTACGAAATTACCTTTTCTTCCTAGCTCATCTCATGTTGATGCACCTTTAGATTTCATTCATATTGATTTATGAGGGGCATTACCATCCTTATCGAGGTTGGGATATAGGTTCTTTTTCTTGTTCATTGATCATTATACACGTTTTACTTATGTATTTTTCTTAAATGGCAAATCTGAGCTTGCCAATGTAGCAAAAGCTTTTGTTAACATGATTGAAACATAATTTAGCAAAACCATTAAAATCTTTCTCACAACTAATTACAACATTCTTTCAAACTAAAGGGGTTTTACATCAACTATCATGCCCCCAAACCCTAAAACAAAATGGTGTCATCGAAAGAAAAAATCGACTTGTACTTGAAATTGCTCGTGCCCTCCTCCTTGAGTCTCATGCCCCTCATAGTTTTTTGGGAAGAAGCCATTCATATAGCTGTTTTTCTTGTCAATTGACAACCCACATATGTGCTTCAAAACAAAACATTGTGGTTTTGCTTATATAAAAAATACCCCATATATTCTCAACTTAGAGTTTTTGGCTACATTTGTTTTGTCTTAAAGCCTCCATATGAATCGGCCAAATTATCTCCTAAAGCTACCAAATGTGTTTTTCTTGGTTAAAATGACAAGTATAAAGGCTATCTTTGCTATGATCTCCAAGCAAGAAGAATGTGCATCTCATGTCATATGAATTTTTAAAAATTTTATATTATTTTTCATCTAATTTTGAAACACCTACACATCCCACTAGTGAAACTTTGCCATTCATGCCTTCATTTCTTGATACTTCTCACTTAGAAAGCAATTCAAAATTGAATTTTTAAGTTCAAATGTATTTGCCTCATCCATGCTTTAAATCGATCCTACTTTTGAAGGTTCACCAAGTCCAAAATTAGTATTTGTGCCCCTTTCTCCTCTACTTAGCCATATTGTTTAACCTGTTTTAACTTAGGAAAACCTCCATATAGATATGGTTATTCTCCTGAATCGTATGGTCCTTCCATTGCATATCTTGGCACTCTTGATTCCATTTCCATACCTTCTAGTTATAAACAAGAAGCAGAAATTGCATGTTGGAAGAGTGCCATGGAAGAGGAAATTTTGGTTCTTGAGGCAAACCAAACTTAGGAATTAGTCCCTACTCTATTTGATGTATCATCGGTTGGTAGTAAATGGGTGTATATTGTAAAAATCAAACCTGATGGTTCTATCGATAGGTTTAAGACCAGATTTGTTACTCAAGGATTTACCAAGAATATAGTATTGATTATGAGGAGACCTTTTATTCAGTGGTTAAGATGACCACAGTTCGAATGTTGTTAGCTGTGGCATCCACTAAACAATGTCCTTTACATCATATTGATGTCAAAAATACCTTTTCGCATGGAGACGTAAAAGAGAGTGTATACATGAAAAAACCACTAAGATATCCCCTCTCTAGTCCTAATTTGGTATAAACTCCCTGTGCATGGTTTGATAAACTCCCATCTACTATTAAATCAACTGGGTTTCAAAAAGGTTCCAATGATCATTCATTGTTTACTTCACATTCCTCTAATGGAATCATTGTTTTGCTAGTGTATGTTGACGATATGGTTATAACAGGAGATGATCAACGAGGTATTAACAAGTTGAAGAAATTCCCCCATCTTCCTTCCACATGAAAGATCTTGGCCATTTGTCTTATTTTTTAGGATTGGAGGTTTGTCAAATAGAGAATGGCATATATCTAACACAGTGAAAGTATGATGCTGATTTAATCCAATTGGCCAACTGACAACTAATCTAGTGCTATTCCAATGGAGCTCAATCTTAAATTATCAAAAGATGTAGGACAACCATTATCTGATCTGACCGTCTATAGGCTTCTTGTTGGTAGTATTATATATCTTATAACTATGGAGCTTGTCGCATTTGCTAATGGTAATTACGCTGGGTGCTTTGATACAAGGCATTCCAGTAGTGGTTGGAGGATCTTTTTTAGCTCATCCCTTGTTTCATAGAAATATAAGAAGCAAGATCAGGTTGCAAAGTCATCAACTGAAGCCGAATAGCACTCTATCTCATTTGTTAGTTTATAAATAATTTGGCTTCATCAACTTCTATTGGATTTTGGTATTTGATTTGATAAACATGCATCTCTTAATGCTGATAATAATAGTGCTATTTGTATTGCAACTAATCCTGTCCATCATGAATGCCCGAAACTTATTGAGGTGGATTGCCACTATATTTGTGAGCTTATGCAAGATCAAATTCTCCAACTTCATCATGTTCCTACTAAAAATCAAGCTGCAAATCTGCTTACTAAATCTATGACATCTGCACGACACCAGTATCTAGTTTCCAATTTGATGCTTGTGGACATCTAGCATCAATTTGAGGGAGATGTCAATAGTAATATTGCCTTAATAGTAGCCTTCATATTAGTAGCCTTGATATTAGCCTTATAAATTAGTATATTTTCATCTATTGCATTCCTACAATTATTAGTCTTTTGTAATATTATATTTGTGTTGTTATCAATTGCATGCATATCCTGCAACTAATTAACATTTTATGTCAATGCAAAACATGATACGTGTAGTCCATTCTTTTCCTCTCATCCCAACACTAAATTTGTATTTGAGTGGAGGAAGATATATATGTACTGACTTAGGTTTGTTTTGTTTTCTCTTTATCCATTTAAATTTATAGTTATTATAGATTATCAAATTTTAAAATGGCAAGTAGAAAAAGTGTACATGAAAGGAAAGAATATAGGTCAGACATTAACAACCGGAAATTGTAGCTCCACTCGCAATTTTGAGCTAGCAGTTCATCCGACCTAATATTAAAATGGCTATATATAGAATATTTGACCGGAGCCTAGAAAAAAGAAACAGATTATCGTTGTAGGTGAACATGTTTTGGGCATGTGATGGTGACATAAAAATCCCATCAAAACCCATATATTTGCGTGTGTATATATTTAAAAGATCTCGAATTATACCCCAAGAAAACCAAAGGCGTAGCCTTGTTGAGGGGTATTTCTTGAAGAACTTAAACCATCTGATCAGGACGCAAGATAAAGATTTGATTAGTCAAAGAGATTGATAGAATGGGTCAAAATAAGGTCACATGGTATGTTGCGTTTGGTATACAATGTACCTCTTCCAACTTTCTTCAGGAAAGTAAAATAATTTTATTGGCTTAATTAAATGATATGGGAAACGCTTGAGAAATTGGAAGAGCCCACATGGAGACATGTGAGGTGCACAAGGGACGGTCAGGATCAGGAAGTGATATTGTATATAGAGCCAATCGACGGGCACTAGACTGAATAAGAAACCAGGTCAAAGTTTCCATTATTTCGTGTCCATGCAAGGTCCACGAATTTTATGATCAAAGAGTTCAGTTTGTTGGCTCCATTCACGTACATGTGCCTAAAGCTTGAAACATACAGTTGACGGATGACGTTTAAATCTTGCCCTATGTTTTAGCTGTTCTTCTGGTTGACTAGCTTCTTAAAATGTATCAAAGTGTAAACGACTATATAAATTGTAGAGCTTGTGGCTGCTTACAACTAGATGAATGGGGATCTAAGAGAATGGTACCTAGCATAGTAGACCTGGGACAGATTGGGCACCACTAATGCTTTGTTTGTTTTCAGTAGATAAAATATTTTCAAGAGAATTTTATTATATATGAAAAAATATTAAACATAATGTTTAAAACCCTAAACTTAGCCAAAAAGAATATTCTTACCACTACAAGAAAAATAGAGTTTAGTAACCAAAATTACCGACGAAATATCTACACATTCCATCAAAAAAATTAGTTAATGACAGAATTTACCGACGGACCAGGGTGTCGGAGATACAACCGTCGGTAATAATTAGTGACAAACCACAGAATGTCCATTACAAATTTATTAACAGTTATTCTGTGCTGTCTTCGGTCGGTAAAGTTACCAACGGGAAAGATATGTCTGTCGGCAAACTTACCGATGGTTTTGATTATTCCGTCGGTAAATTAATGTTGTTGTTACTGACGATTATTAGTTTTCCATAGATAAATCGAATAAATTTTATCAATGAACTGAAAACAAAAATATGTTTGGTTTTATTATTATTATTATTATTATTATTATTA
>JANIHZ010000008.1:62133209-62147140 GCA_027478365.1 Erythroxylum rufum | reverse complement strand
GTTCTGACGAGTTACCCCGGGTTCGGCCTCGGGAAAGTCGGGACTCGGGCCCAACGGTCTCCGTTTGTGGTTCTGTTTTGTTAGTTGGGCTCCGGAAACGGGGTCCAGCACCCACAATCGTGGTATGGGTTATCCAAAAGTTCCCATCCAATTCCTTCATTATTTTTTCAAGATTTTCTCAGTATAGGCTTCGGGTCAGTTTTGTATGACTATTATGACATTGAAAATGAAGTAATTAGGCATTACATTCTTCTAAAAAAATGTTCCCATATGTCTTAAGTATCTAATGAACAAAATTTCATACAATTTGGTTTAGTATTCTGTAAGTTATATCCACAATTATACAGACTGTTCTTAAACAGTGATAGAATCCAAAAAGTTAACTTTAAGCCACATTTTGAAACTCTTATAGACAGAATTAAAATTTGGTTCCTTTATGTAAAATATAGCCATATATCTCCAATTTAATCTAAACATAAAATCATCCCATTTGGATATAAACAGGTCAAGTTATGGTCAAAATACTGATGTACGTTAAGTGAAAACACTGCAGCTAACATATTCCATCAATTCTTCTTTTATTTTTTTTCCACTTTATTTTACACTTTATACCAAAGTTAAACAGCCTCTTTATAGTTCATCAACTATACCTCTATTAGGCATGACTTATACTCCAATTCCTCATCAATAACATCTCTTATTCAGTTCAAAATTATTCAATTAACAGCTCATAAATTATCAAATCAAAAACTTTTACATTATTATGAATATAGTCCTAATTCTTTACCAATTCAAGAACATCAAATTAACATCTTTCTTTGGCATAAATCCACCTTTATTATACTTCAAATACAGAACTAATTTATCCATAAATCAATCTATATCCCACGGTTTTCATAAACCAAAAACAAAACAAAAAAACTTTCAAGTTCATGCAACATTTTCAAGCACATATCTTCAACAATAGCACATGCATTTCATTCCAATTCAAGCATCATTATTATATCATTTGACATGCCATAAAACTCAGATTGTCACTTACTTGTTAGGCTTTCAATTTAGCTCAAACTTTAGATTAAATCAAGCCTTCATGCAAGCAAAATTAATCACAAACTTAAGATGAAAACAGGTTGATGTCCAACAAGATGAAGGTAACTTCTAGCTAGTTTTCTTGGCTATTTTGTGTAAGGTAAAAAGCTAGTTTTGGTGCAGCAATTTGGCTAGGGTTCAGGAAAAATTCAAAGGAGAAAGCTAAAGCAATTTTAGTGAAGGAAATAAGAAAGGATCACTCGTATTTATGATATTATCTTTCGTATCAATTATATTATTGTTGACTTCCTCCCCATTTCTTTAGTTTTTTGTGTTTTTTTGATAATGAAAAAAGGGGGGAGCTTATATATGGACATATTTTTTTGCATATATATGATTTCTCAATGCTACCTTGATTATATCTGTGATTGATTTTGCTGTGAAAATCTATGATACATAATAGATGGGCTCCTTTCTTAACAGGCAGGCTCCTTCTAATTTTGTCTCAACATATAAAAGTCTCAGGTATCTTTCGAAATCATCTATTATCTTTTTGACTTTTGAAAAATATATCTATTATTACTTGTCATCATCAAAAAGGGGAAGATTGTTAGCTCAAGGTTCATTTTTAATAATTTTATGATAACCTTATAATATTTCAAAATTCAAATTAGATTTATTTCCTTATATATAAACAACATTATAATTCTTAAAATGAAATAAAATCATGGAATAATTTCTTTCCTTCTTACAGGAATCTTCTTTATGAACTTACCTTATTAAAAAATGGCTTACCTGAAAGGATCCTACTTATTATGAAGGTCATATATTAGCCACGAAATTACTGGAAGATTTTTTGGAAAATATGACATCGAAGTCATTCGGAATTGAATTTATCCAGTTGACTAAGGATGCAAGTAAAGTAACAGCTAGTTGAAAGAAAAGCCTACTTAAGGAAGAGCAACAGCTTTTGCGAAAGTAGATCAGAGTTGCAATCACAAATTAGACTTTTGAAATATAGCTATAGCATAAATTATTTTGAAAGTGATATCATTGAAAAATCTCTTGTTCTTTAGAAAGTTAAAATAATTTTTAGGGAGATCAGTGTAGCTCGTATTGAGCAAACTTCATTTTTTGTCGAGAGCTTGTAGAGGCTAGCTAAATGTTACTAGTTTGGAAGGCTGGAGAGCCTTGAAAAATATTAACTTGTGACCTTAGAGAGGCTTGTCAAATTACTACTTAGATTTTCATAGTGAAACACTCAAGTTGAATACTTGGGAACTGGACATAGGCTTGAGTTGTAACCAGTATAAATCGATTGCTTCCTTCTCTCTTTTATCTTAACTTTTATATTTTCTCATTATATTGTATGTGTGTTCATTTCAGCAAGAGGCTACTTCAATTTTAAAATAGGTTCATTCTATTTATAACTTGCTAAAGGTTCCTTTTATTTCAACAGGTGCCTTCTGCTTCAAAATTATTTTTTAGCTGGTTTTATTCTTTAGCAACTACTATCGTTTAACAGGCTACTATCGTCTGACAGGTTTTTATTGTTTTTAATTTTTAATAGGCACCTGTCTTTATCCGAATTGAAAGCAGTTTGCGAAAATTTTTTAAGTCCCAAATAATTCACCCCCTCTTCCAAGTGTTTGCTTTTATTATAACACAATTTAAACTATAAGATCATATACTATTATAGCGACAATATATAGTTTCGTTGCATGGCCATCGCTTGAAATGATGGCCACTTTTAAGCATTTGAGATGTTAAAATTCTGTTAATAATTCATCTATGTGAGCTTAATTAATGTCAAAACATTGATCATCTTCATTAAAAAAGGACTAGGTGGATTATCATACATATAATATATATGCACACACATTTATATACAACTTTATAAGGCGTTCCATCCATTTAATTCAACGACACACCTACTATAACTAATTACAAATTGAAAATTAGTAGAAACGGTAGCATTATTCTTCACGACAGACATGTACTTCTTCCTACCTTTGATAATATAATGTTCGTGTGCTTATTAATCTATAACACATAGAAACCATAATGCGATCTTTTGATTTGGTAATTAATGACATGAATTCTTTTCAGTACCAAACCCAACTTACAAATAAACTTAAAAGAGAATGGGTTAATTACCAGTCTATTTCAGAGATTGCTTCTCAGCTTTGGAAACAGATTTATTGTTAGGGTTCCAAGACTTATCCTGTATATATGTCTGTGTATATACATATATAAAGTGGACTCTTATTCTAACTAAAACTAAAAGCTTCTCTTAATTTGCTGATTCTCCCCTACAATACTGTTCGCTTAACTGTCCATATTGATCATAATAACTGCTAAAGAGACCCTCCTAGTTAAGGATTTTCCTTGTGCATGGTTTCAACTTGCTCACGAATTCCACAACATTATCTATTAGACAGGCGTAAATGGAGACTTTTATCTCAGGTCCGAATCCCATCCAGAGTTTCCATACATTCTGGAAGTATATAAGAACATAGAGACAATAATCACCAAACTGCCATTTACACTATTGGTCATACGGGAGATGTTCGACTATCGTGTGAAATACATTTCTTAGGTATTCTTTCTTTGATACTCAGCCATGACTTCACTTCGAAATAAAACATAGTAACATAGTAACCTTAATATTTATGTATATAATTTGAACTATTGATTATATTGTAGGGAAACCGGGATGGAATCTGATCCCAACCGTAGCAAAATAATTACGAAATTTTTTTGGTAAATTAGTTTCCTAAAAAATAAAATCTATTTAATTCTATAAAATGATTAATACATAATCATAATAAAGCGTAAATCTAAATTCGTACCTTATTTCGAAACTTAACCATAATCTTGTTGTATCTCTTGATCTGCTTTCAAAATTAATTTGTCTCAATCATCGTAGTTATACAAGTTTTCGACATCTAACGATATCCACATAATAAGTTGAGAGAACTCTCTAACTCTTATAGAAAGGGTTAAGCAAGAAGTATTGGCTCCATTAGAGTTTAAGTCTATTTATAATATGTTTTAAACATTTTAATAATATAATTTCAAATAAACTTTAATTGAAATTAAATTATAATTTCAACTAAACTTTAATTAGAATGATAAATAATTCTAATTAAGGACTAATTATGTCCAAATTAGATTCAATATCTCATATTGATCCTTATTTATTAAAATTTTCATATTTAACCATAAAATTTTTAAACTTTACAATCATGTCTAACTTGATTAAAATAACTTTATTTTCTTCAACTCATTTTTTATTTGAGACCTATTATATTCTTAAATATGTTGGCAATGATTATAAATTATCATTCTAATTCACAATTAGAATTAGATAACCTTTTAATTTATCTTTAATTTTTTAGTTAAATAATTTATAAACGTAGATCAAGATTGGTGTCTAGCAACGCATCATGACCACCCAAATATTTAGGTTATATTAAAGTAGTTTTGACTAACCTTTTCGTGCATGATTTTACCGTATAATTCAATCCTTTCATCATACAATATTTCGATTAGATATAGAACATGAAATTAATGGCTTCTCTATTTTGAGTCCAATAATAATAGTTCTCTACTATTAACTATCTATTCAATTAATGATATTTGTAAATTATTTACAAAATGTCATTCCACCTTAGTCAAGGATTTTCCGAATCAATACTAATCGAGAACAATGAAACATTCTCTCTAATTACTTTAGGATAATGAATCCTATCTTGATCATTCAACTATCGCCATATAGTTCATGCTACATCCAATGATTACAGATTAAACGACTCATGAGTAAATAGATCATAAGGAGTATTAAAACATAGCAATTCATATACAAGATAATTTTGGTGATCTTAAGTCAAATGATCACTTATACAATCATCACAATGAAAATTTTTATAGACATACAAGTAATATTTCAAATGGAGTTCTCATATCGATTATGTTCGGTAACTTATTCTCTAACAAGTATCTATACATTTATTTAAGTATTTCCATACTTTAGACTATGAGATTGACTGGTTACTTCATAAGGAAAAACAACATATGCTAGTCTTTTTGAATTCTATTAATGTCCAATCTTAATAAAACAATGAATAGGAAAATTTTATGGATAATACATAAATGTAATATGAATCTCATAATTATAATCTCATTATAATTTCATTTGCAATGTATAATTATTCTATTGACTTTATTATATACATATAAACATGTTCAAGATAAAAAATGCCTTTAAATAATTTTTACTAAACTACAATTAAAGCGATTGGCTATAGGGCTTAAACTAACACATATGACTTTTACAATGGATTTTTGAATAGTATGCAATGAAAGGAAACGTACTTTATGTTTATCGATTATTATTTATGAGGCAAATATCCCCTTATGTTTAAAAATAAACAATTAAGTGATTAGCCACTTTATATTGTTTCAAATTAATAACTAAATACGATTTACTTATGAAATGTCGGAATGCATGCACCCGTGCGATATGTTACTATACATAAATAGTGAAGAGAAACCTTAAAGACATATACGTGAAGACGAAAAGACAAAATGTTTTAAGGAGGATCCAGAATTTTATTTAATTTTAATATATTTTGATTGAGGGATTGATGCACCTTGATCATGTAAAATTACTTCAAAACTCGATTAAAGAAAAAAACCAATTCGTTCAACTAATAAGTACTTCTTTGAGACATAAAATGAATCAAACGAGCCTTAAATAATATAGGCATGTCCAAATTTGATTAAAGGATAATTTCAAAGCACATATATTTGTATTTAATTATTTTTTATATCAATATACAATTCTTAATCAAACATCTTGATGGTTAGAAAAAATCATATTATAATTATTTTTTGAATAATTAACTTGTATTAATATTTCAGATCATACTCCGTACAATTGGAACAGAAAGATCGTATCGTATACATGGCACACAGTATTGGATTCCAAGCGCTAGTGTACGAAAAGCTGCTTGCCTGATAGGGATGCATTGAAGTTAATAATTGACCGGAAAATCTAAAAGATGCAAGAAGTAGAACCAACTATATGCGTTCACGTATGTATTTGGAGCTGTTGCACATGTGACCCATAGTCTTTGGCAAAAATAAAGTAGAAACCATAGTTAGGTGAAAGTTGTCTCACAACACAATCAGCCTTCGTTTTTTTTTTTTTTTTGGAAGAAAAACTTCAAAAGGAATTCCTAATCGTATTGACCTAATTTAAAATATTGTGTAACTTGCGTGTTAAGGATTGTTAATTATAAATGTAACAGAGGAAAATGGACGGAGAAATTTGTAGGACTAAAGCTTAGGTTTGAAACTCGACTAAGCAAGCAAATAGCTGCAGACAAAACTGAATTGAAGTGTCAAAGAGCTATAAATTATATATGGGACTGCGTCTTCCCTAAACGTACCGCTTAGTTTCCAGGCATAATATGATTTTTAAACTAAAGAAGATATGTATGTAGCCTGAAATATATCCAAGTTAAAGAAGCCATGCGTACCTCCTGTAGTGCTTGGCCAGCTGTTGAAACTAGGACCTTGATCAAACTTGATTAATCAGCGGAGTTTGAAATAGATTCCCTTTGAGTGCAAAAGCTAAAAGAGAGAAGTGAAACATAGTCACGTATTAATTGATGCAGCATCATCAAGATTCCCACAAGAAAAGGAACCTTTCGAGTAGCGGCGGAGAGCTTAAAGTGGGTCTTGTGTGCACCCCATCCCCACTCGGGTTGGAACCTTGGACTTAGTGAATCTTGATGATGCAGCATCAACGAATACTGACTGTTGCTTGCTGGGCATCTCGATGAGAGCATATTGTGAGGTAGAATGAACTTGTATATATGTATGGAACTTGATCATATTATCTGTGCCTAGACAAAAACAAACTGAAACCCCTTTTGTTCAATTTTTCTCTTGTCACCTACACCTGGCTCTACACCTACGGTTGAAGGGCAAAAGGAAGTAGAACACGTTTCTGTTTATATACACGAAGTTAAACTGCACAAGAGGAAGAAAACAGGAGGATAAGGCTAGTTGAGACTGGTTATGACGATAAAAGACAGCACGAAGAAGTTGGATTTGTAAAAAGAGAGGAAGAGTTTTGACCAGGGGATTAGATGTTGACTACTATATATAGATATCTTCTGTTGCGTACCAGTCCACCATTTAATGAAACAATCTGGGGAAGATACGACTGACCATACCTTGCCCACTTGTAACTATAGATGAAGAGAAAACAACTGTAGTAAGATCGGAGAAAGATGCAAAGCTACAGTGTGGTGCTTGTTGCCTTGATCATGAGCAAGGACTAAATTAATAATAGAGATATAAAGCAGATCGATCCCCTCCCCTGGCTTTATATAAAGAAATCTGATGTAAGGAGGACTAGTTCATCAATTAAACAAGCATTTCATGTGGATTGTGGGGGCAAACTGAGAAGGACCTGACCCCAGATAGTTGATGCTGCTCTCTCCAATCATTTCTTTCTTAGACCTACTCACCTGAAATTTCGGTGGAACTAGGATCGTTAGAAAGATGCATAGACCTAAGAATCGATGAAGGTTTTACTTGGAAAAAAAAAAAAACTTTCTGGTGCATTAAGGTAATTAGAAGAAACTGGGACCTCTACTTGGTGAGGTTGTAATTTCGTCTTGATGACCACTTAACTAACGTAGACTTTGATATAGAAAAAATATTATAGAATTCTATCTTGAAATTAATAGATTTCTGTTAAATAACATATCAAACATTAATCAGCGTCTTGAGAATAGTAAATAAATTCTCTTTTGCATTGCATGTTAGTTTCTGCAGTTTACTTTCTTTTGTCAAGTAACCATCTGAGAGTTGGAAATCCGTCCTGTCCTTGATTGAATCAGATGAGAATTTTGTTTTACTAAACATAACTTTATGTTTAATCAACCATTGAGCTGAGTTTCTATTATTAGTGAACATGATGAAGTTTTTCTATATAAGAAAAGAGTATGTCGATTGGGTTATTTACATAGTAAATGCATTAGATTTCGTTACGTGAAGAAACTATCATTTTCCTCAACAAAGAGATTTTGTCGAGAATTGATTCAAAATTTTATAGTTGTTAAAATTTATTTAGAATAGGTCTTAGATTATCTTAAAATAAGTATAAGATTATCTTTAATCTTATCTTATAAGCTAGATTTGTTAGTTGAAATATTTATTTTAGTTTTTTGTATTTTTCCTATATAAGGCAACCAAATTGAATAATAAGATGGTATCAGAGTGTTACGTATTTTTTAATCTTTATTTTTATCCCATCTTATTCTTAGTCTATTTTTTTAAAAATCCCAACATGGTATCAGAGCCTTAGATTCTTTAGGGAATGTGAGATTAAGTGAGAAAATACAAAGATAGAGTTCCCATGGCTGCCAGCAATTCAACATTTATCTCACCCCCAAGTTTCAATAGTAAAAATTATCTAGTATGGGCTGTTAAGATGAAAACTCATTTAAAAGGTCTTAGCTTATAGCAGTAAGTAGAAAATGAAAGGGAATTACCACCTCTGGGAAACAATCCAACACTCAATCACATAATGGGCTCATGAAAAAGAAGAAGCAAAAGCTCCAAAAGCTTTATCTATAATTCATTATGCTATCTCAGAAGTAACTTTCACAAGAGTAATGACTTGTGAAACAGCTAAGGAGGTTTGGGATATGTTGAAAGAATTATATCAAGGCAATGAGCGAACAAGAAGGATGCAAATCCTAAATCTCAAAAGAGATTTTGGAACTTTGAACATGAAAGAAAAGGAGACCATATAAGAATATTCTGATCGGCTAATAAATGTGGTGAACAAAATTCGACTGCTGATAGAAAATTTACCTGATAGCAACATTGGAGAGAAAATGCTTATAAGTTTGCCTGAAAGATTTGAGACTAAAATTTCATCTCTTGAAGATTCAAGAGATATCAGTCAAATAACTTTACCATAATTGATTAATGCTTTGCAGGCTCAGGAGCAAAGAAGAGCTATGAGAAAAGAGGGAATTAAACAGATAATTGAGGGAGCCTATCTAGCAAAGGTTTCATCATCAAAGAAGAAAGGAAATATTCCTCAATGTAGCCATTGTGAGAAGTTTGATTACAAAGAGAAAGATTGTTGACACAAAAGAAAGCTCAACGCTATAACTGAAAAAGATTTGGTCATTTGCAAAAGAATTGCAGATCTAAAAATGAAGAACATGCAAATTTGGTTGAAGTGGCTGAAGAAGAAAATCTTTTTTAAATTTATTGGTGAGAAGTGCACCGAGATATGTTTGGAGAGAGATGCTCCAATAATTGTAGGTTGATGAGAAGGACATTAACGAGAATTGGTGAAGAAAAGTGCTTCACATAATATTCTGAAGATTAGAAGAGAACTACTCCATCTTTGAAATTTTGAATTAAGAGGAAATGTTGATAATTAACCCAAAATTTTATAGTTGTTAAAATTCCTTTAGAATAAGCCTTAGATTATCCTAGAATAAGTCTTAGATGATCTTTAATCTTATCTT
The DNA here is from genome assembly GCA_027478365.1 of Erythroxylum rufum. Classification (NCBI taxonomy): domain Eukaryota; kingdom Viridiplantae; phylum Streptophyta; class Magnoliopsida; order Malpighiales; family Erythroxylaceae; genus Erythroxylum; species Erythroxylum rufum. The sequence goes on along the minus strand of JANIHZ010000008.1, from coordinate 62,137,541 downwards.
ATAAGTTAAATTTATTGACTGAAATATCTATTTTTTTTTATTTTGCCTATTTAAGGCAACCAAATTTAATAATAAGATAGTATAGGAGTGTTACGTATTCTTTAATCTTTATTCTTATCCCATCTTATTCTTCTTCTATTTTTTAAAATCCCAAAAGATTTACCCAAACTTGAATAAAGTATACTTTGATCGAATTATTTTAGAATACAGTTAAATTGTCCTTTTCGTTACCTCGCGCTGACAATACAGAAGGGAGGGGTCTGTGGGTGTTCTTGCTGTAGAATAACGGTACTGCCATCTCGGGAAATTTTGCTAAAAAAGCACTTCAAATCCACTTTTTATGTCGTGGACTTGTGCTTAGTGAGAGCTCAACTTAAAGCCGACTACTGCTTATTAAACCTTCACAATGGTTACGATTGCTAATTCTTGAGTCTAATTTGCTTACATGTTTAAAGAAACAACAGAGAAATACGAAGCATTAATTTGCAGGAGACCAAAAGGGTAACGCAGAGGCCACTGCCAACTACTTCACTATATAGTCAGCTATCTACATTTGCTTCTTTGTTCCGAAAAAAGAAACGAAAACCGTAATTAAAATGCATTTTCTTTGCTTAAATATTATTGGAAATGAATAAAATAAGAATGCCAAGATATGAATAAAATTTGAACAATCTTAAATTTTAATTCTTAATAGAGCTATAAATATAATTTTAAATCAACTATCTTCCATCCCTTCCTATCTGTGTTTTTTATCAACTAAACTTTTTTAATAATTACGTTTTTTATTTCGTTGATATTATATCAACTAAAGCAAGTCCTTTTTATAGTGCTTTAATTTTATTCTCATAAAAAATCATTCACAATTTTTTAAAAATTAATAATTTACTAAACTATTGAAAATTAATTTTAGTTAATTATTCATAAAAATAAAACATTTTAAATAAGAATTTACAAAATAAATCATGTAATAATTAATTATGAACAAAATGTTTCTTATTATCATTGATAATATTTGATTTTAAGCACCAGCGTAACTACTAACCTGTGTAATCTTATTCTTAATGATTACATACTAAATACGCATAATCAAGAATTCTATTCCTATTCTCCTTCCCTCTTTTTATTTTTGTTCCTATTCTTTTATTATAATTCTGTAATAAACAAGATCTTAGAAAAACATAAATTTTATATGAACGAAAACATATATGTTAATTACATTCATTATTATATAATAAACATAACAAGTATTTCCAACATGAAAGGTAATTGAAACATTAAAATGAAAAAACTTCTTTTATGTAATTCCTAAATATTAATATTCATTATTTGCATCTTATTTTCACTTATCATTTTAGATGTCATAAAAAGGAAAATAATGTTCGAACCACATAGAAAGTTTGTTAAAACTTCTCATTAGGAGTTCGGTGACATAACATCCTTACAGTTCAATAATAATCTATTCTTATATTCAATCATAGTCTTCGATTTTGTTAAGAAAAAATGGTTATTATTTACTCAGTTGTCGTTGTGGTCAAGCATTTTCAAGAGTCAATTCCTTTATGTTCTGATCCATTTTTTTAGTTCTTAACTATTAGTTTTTGAAGTAAATCACTTGTTAATATAGAAATCACGTATAATATATAGAATATAAAAGAAGGGGGGTTGAATTGTGTTACATCGTTTAAGATATTAATCTTTAAAATCATCTTGATTTTCTTTACAAATTCAGATGATTACAAAAACAATTCACTTAATTTGGTGAGTAATCAACAGCGAAAATTAGTATCTATTCTTCTAACAACAAGAAAATTAAAGAAATAAGAGTTAGAGAATATGATATCGTGATTTATCATAGTTCACCTTTAACCTTGGGCTACGTGCAATCCTCAGAGTTCGTCTAAGATTTCACTATATCCTTCAACGTTACAAGTATTATTTTTACACTTGCAGAGCCTTTTCAAGTCTCTTTCACAAAGTATTCTTTATTTGCTTCCTTAGCCTCTTCAGGCTCTAGCCTTTCTTTCACTCGAAAAGATATTGTTTGAGCTTCAAGTTACAGATGTATTTGCTCTCTTTCTTTCTTTCTTTTCTCTCTTTCTCAGGATTTTTTTTTACTGTGTGAGCACTTGAGCACATAATTTCTTTAAGTATATTTTGTACAATCAGAATTCTTTGTATTGTATGTATTGTATTGTATGTTTTTGTTTACGACTATAACAAATATTTATAACCTAAATCTTCAATGGTATTCTTTGAGAATTCTGCTTGTTGAATCTTATAAAAACTGCTATTAGTTGAGTTCTGTAACCAACTCCATAAAAACTAATAGTAATGTTCTTCATAATAGGAATTTTGTTCCTATTAGAAAGAAAAAGAAACAATATTCTTATTATTATTCAAAGAAAAATTGTCAGACTAAACCCAAAGGACCCAAGAAAATATGGGTACCTAAGAAGGATATAATATATAATGTAGATCTCCTTTCTTGCAAGAAGTAACCACTATCAATGGTACCTAGACAGTGGCTGCTCGCGGCACATGACAAGTAGAAGGTCTATGTTCATAGACCTCTAACATAAGCAAGGAGGATTAGTAACTTTTGGAGATAACCAGCAGGGAAAAATAGTTGGGATCGGAAAAATTGGTAAAGATTCCTTTTCATCTATTGATAATGTTCTGCTAGTTGAAGGCTCAGTATAAGTCAATTATGTGATTTTGGTTTTGAAGTATCCTTTAATCAAAATTCTTGTTTAGTAAAAAACAAGGACGGTTCCATATTCTTTTATGCCAAAAGATGAAATAACCTCTATAAAATTAACTTAGATGATTTGAAAAGTCAAAATATTTCATGTCTTATATTAAAAGATGATGAAAAACTGATTTGGCACAAAAAGTTAGGTCATGTTAGTTTTAAACATATTTCCAAGTTAGTTAGACATGATTTGGTAAGAGGTTTACCAAAAATAAGTTTTAACAAAGATTTCTTTTGTGAGAGCTGTCAAAAAGGAAAACAAGTTAAAACATCATTTTCATCTAAAAATATTGTAACTTCGTCTAGTCCTCTAGAGCTGTTATATATTGATTTGTTTAGTCCAACCAGAACACTAAGTTTAGGTGGAAAGAAGTATGGTCTCGTAATTGTTGATGACTTCATTAGATTTTGTTAGATATTATTTTTATCACATAAAGGTGAATCTTTTAAATGTTTTAAAGTTTTATCCAAAAAGTTACAAAATGAAAAAGGAATGTCTATTACTGGAATTAGGAGTGATCATGGTGGAGAATTTGAAAATGAAAATTTCAAAATGTTTTGTGAACAGAATGAAATTTTTCATAATTTTTCTACTCCTAGAACTCTTCAACAAAATGGAGTTGTAGAGAGAAAGAATAGGACGATTCAGGAAATGACAAAGGACTATGCTATGTGAAATAAATCTTCCTATGTACTTCTGGGTAGAAGTTGTGAATACAGTTTGTTATATTCAAAATATAGTACTTTTGCGACCTATTTTAAATAAAACTCCATATAAATTATGGAAGGAAAGAAAGCCAAATATTTCTTACTTTCATCCTTTTGGTTTCAAATGCGCTATTTTAAATAAAAAAGAAAAGTTGGATAAATTTTATTCTAAGATCAACTGAGGATTTTTTCTAGGTAATTCAATTACTTCTAAAGCTTATAGAGTTTATAATCTTATTTCTAAGTCTGTTGAAGAGTCTATGCATGTAAAATTTGATGATGATTCTCATATAGATAAAAGAGACAATTCTAATAACGTAGATGATTCACCATCAGACGATTCATTTGATAAGGTAGAAGATATTTCTGAAAATATTAGCTTAAGAAAAGACTGGAAATATAAATCTTATTACCCAGAAAACTTGATTATAGGAGAAACTTCAGAAGGAGTGAGAACTAGATCTAAATTTAAAAGAGAGGCAAAGTAGCATTTGTTTCTAAATTAGAAAGTAAGAAAATTGATGAAGCTCTTTAAGAAGAAGCTTGGGTTTTAGCTATGCAAGAGGAGTTAAATCAATTTATAAGAAATAAAGCTTGGTCTTTAGTTCCTAAACCATTCAATAAATCTATTATAGTAACTAGATGGATATTCAAAAATAAGCTAGATGAACTAGGAAAAGTAAACCTTAACAAAGCTAGATTAGTAGTGTTGGACCCCCGCCCTTGCGAGTCACGTGCCGACGTCCTATGTGACATCTAGGCGCGCATCCCACAAGGTTGGTGAGCCCTCACTAGGTCAAACCTAAAAAACGAACTCATCTCACTTACTTCCGAACAGATTTTGGGATAGCTCATAAAGGAATTTCAATAAG
>JANIHZ010000008.1:61769472-61780245 GCA_027478365.1 Erythroxylum rufum | reverse complement strand
TCAAAGGGAAGCTCTTCTCTTCCTCTACTTGTTTCCTTTCTTGAACAGCTTCAAAATCTCTCTTGAAGGCTAAGGAAATTAAAACCCTAGCTTTTTTCTCTTCTTTTTCTCTTTCATTCTTTTTCATGTTTCTCTCTCTTATCTCTTTTCTCATCCACACACTTTCCTTCTTCTAGAATCCTCTAATTTTCGTTCTTCTCCGTTCTTAAAATGCAAGACAATACTTCTTCTTCCAATTATGCCCTTAATGGGTCCAAAAGTCCATTTTATCCTTCCTTATAGGCTTATGTTCTTTTAAACTTAAGTGTCCTGCCAAAAATACCCTTGAACATTCTAATATAACACTTTCTTCTAGAAAAATGTCAATGACTCCAAAATCATTCAATTTTGGTTCAATGATTCAAAAGATATACTTCAAACATTTTTGGACTGCTCTTATCCCAAAACAGTATACTATACACAACTTCCATCTGAAATTTACACATCTTAGAGACTGAATTACACATACCATTTATAGTTCCATGTCTCTAGTTTACCAAAAATAAGAAATCATCTCATTTGGAGCTCTACCGATCCAAAAATCATCAAAATACTGTAGTATGTTTAGTGGGATAACCAGTTCATAATATTCAAGAACACACTCACTGTACCCGTCCCACATTTTTCACTCTATCTTTCTCAATTAATTTCATATGGCTATTATTCTTTTTTTAAATATATAGAAATTTCTTACGAGTCTAATGGTTCAAGAATCAAGTCATTCAGGTGTCTATAGAAGAAGTTATGGTTAAAAGAATCAAACATGGCTTTGTCCTCAATCATATTGAACCTATCTTAGGAAAATTATAATAACTTTCACTATAGACATCAAATTAGAGTTATCTTTGCATGGTTTGAAAGAGAACTTCAAGCTCTACAACTTTTATGAAGACCTTGAAGACAAATTCTATCATCTAAAGGGTCAAAAATAGAACAGACGATAGAAGATGAACAGTAACTAAGACGATGGGTAGGAATGAACAGTAACTAAGACGAAGTGAATGAACAGTAGTATCGTCTTAGAATGGACAATAACTAAGATGAAGCAAATGAACAGTAGTATCGTCTTAGAATGAACAGTAACTAAGATGAAGCAAATGAACAGTAACTAAGACGAAGCAAATCTGAGACGAAGCAGAGTCAAACTAAGACGAAGTAAAAATCAAACTAAGACGAAACAAAACTAAGACGAAGCAAATCTAAGATGGAACAATTCTAAGATGAAACAAAACTAAGACGAAGCAGACTAAAACAAATCAAAAACTAAGACGAAGCGAATTCTAAGATGAAGCAGATTGTAAGACGAAGCAAATTCTAAGACGAAGCGAATTATAAGACGAAGCAGATTCTAAGACGAAGCAGAAACTAAGACGAAGCGAATTATAAGACGAAACAAAACTAAGACAATAGTGGAAACTAAGACGAAGTAAAAGGTCAAACTAAGACAAAGCAAAGTCAAACAAAGACGATAGAGTCATCAAACTAAGACGATTCTAAATCACTTTCTACACTCTCTAGAGCATCTCCACTTATAAAGATCATAACTTTTGAGTTAGATGTCCAAAATTTTTGTACTATATACCGTTGGAAAGATAAAAGAAATATCTATAACTCTCCAAAAGGAAACTTTGCTAAAATAAATTTATATCAATCCCAAATTTCCCCCAAAGTCTAAAAATTAATTTTACATTCATACACCAATGTACTGCACCCAATCCTTAATTTCATGACAAATTTTGAGACCCTTAGAGACAGAATTGAAATTTGATGTCTTAATAAGAAATGTAGCCACATATCTCTAGTTTAATCAAAATCAAGAACCATCTCGTTTTGATCACTAGAGAAAATGTTGTGGCTAACAAACCGAAGCATACTCAGTGAACATTTTCCAGATCAACTCTTTATGTCAAAATCTTTCCTTAACACAACTCATACCAAGATGACCTTTTCTACTTCATTTACTCCTCATTCTTCACTTAATTTCAAATCAATATCATGCATAAAGAGAATTATAAACCATGATTAATCATGAGCACTAATAACAGAACATACACATATATACATATCCTTCATCAACTTGCTACATATATTCAACTTCCTTTTTGCTTCAACTTCACTTCTAGCTTTCACCTTGATTGTTCCCATTTCAACATCTCTTATCCACCAAAAATACCAAAGAAAAATAAGAATCTATCCACATTCCTCATTCAGTAGTTCTTACTTCTAAGAAAATGTTCGGGGTCTAACATTAATAGTCATAAACATTCTATTTTCATATAAATGATAAATTAAAGATCATGTCTTTCCTTTGTATATTTGATAATCTATATTTCCTAAGTTATGGTTGAGATGATTTTTGGAGATAGAAAGATCATTATGATGATGTAAAAAGAGTGCAAAAAATTCATGAAGAGATAATATGCATATGTTTTGTTTTAATGCTTAATCACATAAATTTTTGGATGAACTAAAATGATTATAGAGCTAAAGAAAGGAAGTAATGTGGTGTCTTGAAATGGAGCTAAGAATGAAGAGGAAAAGATGATCTATGTACAAGATGTTAGATGTAAAATGTAGGAGTTAAATATTTGGAAAATTGAAAGAGAATGGCTGGAATATGTTAGCTGTAACATTTCCACTAGACAAGCATATGTATTTTAGCCATATCTTGATCTGTAGACATCCAAATGGGTTGATTTTAACTTTATATTAAACTAGAGACATATGGATATATTTTTCATGAGGAATCAAATTTTAATTCTGTCTCTAAAAGTTTCAAATTTTGGATTGAAGTTGAGTATTGTATATTGTCATAGTGTGAGAATAGTCTAAAGTATTTTGTATATAACTTGTAAAATACTGAACCAAATTGTGTGAACTTGTTTTCATTAGAAACTTAAGACATATGGAAACATTTGTTTAGAATAATGTATTGCCTAAATTCTTCATTTTCCTTGTCAAAATTGCCATGTAAAATTAACCTAAAAATCTCTTTTGAGAAATGCTAGAATGATGCTTGAATAAAGGATCATCTCGTGACAGAGAGGAAACATCAGGAAGTTGCACGATCGTGCTCACTGCTATTAGCTGCTTTCAACACTCTTCACTCTTTTGACATAACTCCTTCTCCAGACTTCCAATTGACTTGAAATTTGAACCACAAGCTCCTCACACATTGTAGTTCAACTCTACCAGAATTCATTTTCATCTGAATTCACTAGGAAATGATTGGTAAATGGTTGATTGATGATGTTATAATAATCAAGTGTATTGAGCTATGAACCTTCGTGCATGATTGAGTGAGGAACTTAGAATAAATTTGTATAATTGAGGTGTAAACCTAAGTTCAAATTAGGTGTAAACCTAAGTTCAAATTAGACATATATGAGTTTTAAAGTATGAATGATCATGAGATGTGAATAAAGGAAATATACCCGAATAATCAAATTGAGCATGCATTATACATAACACATATATATATGTGTATGTTTATGTTTATGTGATTGTACAATTAGTAATGCATGTGCAATGTGTGTATTGCATGTTGTGGATATACATGATAGAATGTTAACATCTAGACATTTCTAGATTTTGGAAGAAAATGCTAATCTAGAGCGTACTATAAGTCGACCTAGATGGTCTCCTCTTAATTAATTATTTTTTTAAGCATCTATACTGAATTATTATTGATGTGAATGTGAATGTGAATGTGTTAATTCTAGACATTAATAGTCCAAGGAGTTTGATAAATGTGAACATATTGTAAGTGCTTCATTGAATGTGAATGAGCAAGGAATAAGTGATTCTCAATTTAACTATTGAATGCCAGACTTAGGTCCGATGACATGTGAAAGTGAATGTGTAAAGTGAAATAAAGTGACTAATTGATCTTATGTGATTTGATGCTTTTCATTACATGAATGCATGATAACATAAAGGCAGTTGTGACCGGAGTGACCAATCTGAAAGAGCTTAAAGCTCAGAATATACATAAGAGCCACAGGCGTTGTTAATGTGCTCGGTATCCATAAAAGGATATGGGACAATATCTGAAACAAGCTCGGTATCCACAAGGGATATAGGCCAGTAAAAAGGCACTCGGTCATAACAATAACAATTAGAAGTAAGTCTCATGTGCATTGCATATATAATTGATATGTATGTTTTAAATGATCGAAATGAACTGTTTAACTACTCTGAATGTGAAATGTGGAATAAGTGATCAAAGTGTTATGTGATGCTACATGACTATTGATGAAATGATGTGTATTATATGATGACATGAAGTGTATGTGAAATTGAAGTATGAACTGTTGTGTTATGTGATATGAGTGAGCCATCGAGGATGGTCCGCTCACTAAGTTTGCAAAACTCGCCCCAAAATTGCAACATTTTGTAGGCTTAGAGAAGATCTCCAGTTAGACAAATTGGAGTCTAGTCACTATATACGGATAAGAGTTAGAGGTCAGGATCAGTGGTACCTACATACGTCTACAGCCTTTCTTTGTATTTTAAAACTTGTATTCCGTAATTATTGCATAACATTTATACAAATTGAAAAATGTACTGATGTATGACTGAAAATATTTTGTAATGGGCCCAGATGATTATTAAAATATATGATGATGTGTTAATTATTTGTAACATTTGCGATTGAATTTTTTTTTAATAAAATGGGCTGTAAAAGGTTTGTTGTTCTTTCTAAATATGCATGTGATGCATGACAAATTTGCAATGAGTTTGTTCTAGCATGCCACCCTCGTAGAGTATATTCTTGAATATCGTTGGTGTGTTCAAGAATATGCCTTATGAGAGTGTGGTGCTACAATTTGGTATCAAAGCCCAGGTTTAGTGTCTTACATGGGGCATTTTTTGAAATATATTTCAAGTTATATGCATTTTAGACATGTCACAGCAGGCAGTACCAACTAATCCACAGTCTGAGTTGCATTTACATGAGTCACACGCATGAACATTTGTTAAGAGTTTGAGTTGATAGAAATAGTGAGAAGAATGATGATCTGTCAGAATGTGAGAAAATGAAAGTTTGTTGATATTTAGAAATGATAAATAGTATATGGTTAGATATGACAGATAAAGATTCAACGCATTTGTATTGGTGAATGTATTATTGAATATGACATCAATATTGTACTGTGGTGATATATCCTCAAATTTGATATAGATTTGAGTGCATTGTCATGGATAGTTTGAAGAAAATAGAGATATAAGTAGAAAGGATGAGATTAAAGTATACAAGCATAATGGAATGAAAATAAAAATTTATTATGACCTTAAGAAGATGAACTTAGAACTGAAATGGTTGTTTGATTAATGTGACAAGAGTTATCATCCACTATAAGAATATATTAGTGGAATAGAGACCAGAATTTCATGATGATTATGCATCTATAGTTTTGAATTGATTGTAAATTGACAGTTTTTGACACTCTTTACTCTTTTGACCATAACTCCTTCTCTGGACCTCCGATTGACTTGAAATTTGAACCGCAAGCTTCTCACACATTATCCTTCCTCTCCAAAAAATTTCATTTTCATCTGAATTCACTAGGAAAGGATTGGTAAATGGTTGATTGAGGAACTTAAGAAATCAATTTTCACAAGAAATGATACATGAATGATCATAAGATGTGAATTAAGGAAATATACCCGAGGTTGTCATTGAGCATGCATTATACATGTATATATATATAGTGTATGTATATATATATAGTGTATGTATATATATATTGTATGTATATGATTGAGTATTCATGAAAATGTGCAAATTAGTAATGTGTAAATGTGTATGTATTGCACGATATAGAAGGGCAATTAGAGCGACAACATCCAGACGTTACCAGACTTCAAGGCAATAGCTATCTAGAGCAAACTATGAGTCCATCTAGATGGTCTCACTTTTATTGTTTGTTCTATTTTAAATTTCTGCATTGAATTAGTATTGAATGTAAATGTGATTGAGACAATTGCAGAAATTAATAGTCCAAGGAGTTTGATAAATATGAGAACATAGGAAGTGCTTCATTGAATATGAATGTGAATGAAGTAAGTGATTCTTAACATTTTTGTTGAATGTCGGACATCGATCCGATGAAAAATGTGAATGTGAATGTAAAATTGAATGCAAGCGATTGATTGACTAAATGTGAATATGATGCATTTCATTACATGAATACATGATAATATAAAGGCAGTTGTGACTGAAGTGACCAGTCTGAAAGAGGTTAAAGCTCGGAATATACATAAGAGCCACAAGCTCAATTATTAATGTGCCCAGTATCCACAAAGGGATATAGGACAATATCTTAAATAAGCCCGCTATCTACAAGAGATATGGGCCAGTAAAAGCACTCGATCACAAAAATAACAATTGAAAGTGAGTCTTATGAGCATTGCATATATAATTGATATGTATGTTTTAAATGATCGAAATAAACTGTTTGACTGCTTTGAATGTGAAATGTAGAATAATTGATCAAAGTGTTATATGATGCTATATGATTATTGGTGAAATGATGTGTATTATATGATGACATGAAGTGTATGTGAAATTGAAGTATGAACTGTTGTGTTATGTGATATAAGTGAGCAATCGATGATGGTTCACTCACTGAGTTCGCAAAACTCACCCCAAAATTGCAATATCTTTCAGGCTTAGAGAAGATCTCCAGTTAGACAAATTAGAGTCTAGTCACTGCTTACAGATAAGAGTTAGAGGTCGGGATCAATTGTACCTGCATATGTGTACAATCTTTCTTTGTATTTTAAAAATTGTATTCCACAATTATTGCACAACATTTATATAAATTGAAGAATGTACTGACTGTGTGACAGAAAATGTTTTGTAATAGGCCCAGATGATTACTGGAATATATGATGATGTGTTAATTGTTTGTAACGCTTGCGACAGAATTTTTTTTAATAAAATGGGCTGAAAAAGGTGTATTGTTCCTTCTAAATATGCGTGTGATGTGTGACAAATTTGCAATGAGTTTGTTCTAGCATGCCACCCTCGTAAAGTATATTCTCGAATACCGTTGGTGTGTTTAAGAATATTCCTTATGAAAGTGGGGTGCTACATTTGTAACCAGTGACAGGAGTGTGTTAATAAGTGTAAACAAGATCAGAGAAGCCCGCCATACCAGTTATAGAATTGAAGAATCTGAATGAAGCTCCCATAGACTTAAAAGCAGTGAGTTTCTGAATCAGCACATGTGAGTGGTCAGACATCAAGTTTTCCCCAAAGTGCACAAATGAAGTGGGAATTGATTTAACCGAAGAGTGTTCACAAAGGTTCTGTCAAGTTTCTTTCTCATAAGTAAAGTACCTTGTCAGTTAAGTAAGCATCCGTCCTATTAAGTAAAGATCAACAAGATCCATGTGCAACAGAAAGCTTGAAAGCTCATGACTAAGTTTTGTTGAAATCTCTTACTACTCTCCACTTTAGCTGAATTGAGTGAACAGTAATCTCCAGCAACAAGCTACAGATTGAGTATGCTTTATTGTAAAAGTTACAACTCATTCCATAATTTTGTTCTTTGAAAGTTAAAATTTGAGGCAGACACAAGAGTAAGATCAAACCCCTTATTCGATTGTCTCATGTGACGGTAGAAATGCATCAGCTGGTTAGAATCTTCAATAACAATCACTCTAATCAGATCTGCATTAAATAGGGGTATCATTCTTCCATTGTAATGTGAGTTGTTCTTTGAAAAAAGCTCCCAATTAGCACCCAAAACTCGTGAACCAAAGATTGTAAGAGGGTCTTTTATTTTAGTTTCAAGAAAGCCGAGAAAAAATGGTTTCTTGTCCCTCACCACCTCGTTCACCATAGATTTTTTAAGAGGGTCATTCAACCCTCTTGTATTCCAAACTATGATGGAGATAGATTGGAGGGGGAATCCCCTACAGATTTTTGTTTACCCTTCTTACAAGTAGACCTTTTCCTTGTATTCTTAGATTACATTATATATTGCTCAATATCAAGATCTAAAGGATATGGTTCAGTTAAACAGTGGAGACTTGTACATCTAAGCCATTGGAATCTAAGTCAATTTCAAATTTTCCACTCTTAGCTTAAGGATTACCCGTAGTATCAAGTTATGGTTCAGTGACATTTACAATTGACTCTTGCTCAATTACAACTCAAGGAGAGCTTGATAGACCATTATTGTTCCTGGTTTCAACAGAATTAGTTGCTACCTCTCTAGACGAACTACCTAAATCATCCCCTAGAAGCTCATCATTCCAACCAGTTTTAAAAACGTTATCAGAGGGAACCCATTTCTTAACTGAATGAGTAGGCTTCCAAGGGTACGTAACTTGTATATCTATTTTAACCAACTCCCCATTCTCTCCTAAACAAAGAGTTGATGGACCATCAAGTAATGGAGCACATTTGGAAACCTCAATACACAGTTAAGCATACCCTATTCTCTGTATAGAGGCAGTCTGGGAATCCATAGAAATTGGTTATATAAGCTCAATAAAGTCAATATTGTTTGGCCTCATAGAAACTAAATTAATACTTGACAAGTTCTTGAAGATATGATACTTCAAGAAGAAATGGTCTATAGTAACCAATCATGTTGATTATCATCTAGGGAGGATAGTGGTTGCTTACAATCTTGACTTCATTAAGTTCATTCATGTTAGTACCACTCCAAAATCAATCCATATGAGGGTGAGTATTGAAGGTAAAGGCAATGCTTGGATTGCCTTCATATGTGCATCTAATTTTGCATTTCAAAGATCTATATTGTGGAACAAACTGGTGAGATTAAAGTGCAATGTAAAGGAACCATGGTTCATATTAGGGGATTTTAATTGCATAATTAATGTTTTGGAATTGGAAGGTATCAAATATGTTGCTAAGCCATGTAGAGAATTGAGCTCTTGTCTTGTTAATCTTAAAATTGTGGATATTAAATATGATGGTAGCTACTTCACATGGAATAACAAACAAGAGGGTCCTTAGTTCATAAGGGAAAAACTAGATAAAGTAGTTGCAAACTTTGAGTGGATATAAGAATTCCAGGGTTCGAAAGCTTATTTCAATAGGCCCCTTTCCTCCGACCACTTATCACTAGAGATACATAATCTTAATGGCAGATTTAAACATGCTTCCCCTTTCAAGTTTTTCAACTTCCTACGCAATGTTTAAGGTTACCAAGAGGCATTAGATGAGGGAATCAAGGTGAATTTCCAAGGATTTGCCTTTTATAATTTTTATAAGATGCTAAGATGGAGATAAAGAAATTACTTCTTAGATATCAATTTGAGACTAGGAAAGTTATAGAATTAGAAAAGGGAAAACTTTCTTTATGCTAGATGTAGTTCCATAACAACCCCTTGAATCCTTCCTTGCTTCTTAATGAGAAATATGCTCTTTAAATGTATAATAAAACATTGGAGGCTCACTCTTCAATAATTGCTAAAAAATCTATAATGCAGTGGATCAAGAAAGGAGATGGCAATAATAGCTTCTTTTACTGATCCTTTACAACTTAGAGATTAAGGAATAGAATAATTGAACTTTAGCTTGAGGAAGGGGATTTGATTTCTTGCTAGATAGAGCTCTTATCATATGCTAGAAGTTACTTTATGGATATTTTGGGATCTCCTTCAAGTATTAATCCCTTAGCTAATTTAGTTAGTACTTGATTTCCTGATCATTTATCTTTGTAGCAAATTGAGCTCCTATATAGAGCCTTTACCATTGATGATATTGAGATGGTGGTCTTTAAGCTTAATCCTAATAAAGCTCTAGGGCTAATGGATTTAATGCTTATTTCTTTTTAAAATCTTGGAGTTCCATCAAGAACTTTCCTTGTGAAGCTATTTTGGAATTTTTCCCCAACTCCAGAATGTTATTCATATAGAACAACACTTACCTATTCCTTGTTCCCAAAACTGCAAATCCAAAATCTAGTAAAGATAAGGCCTATTTCTTAATTCTCCACCTTCTATAAGATCATTTCCAAAATGTTATCTTCAAGGCTTAAGCAAGTTCCACCATCTAGCATTAATTATGCTCAGGTTGCATTCATCGAAGGAAGGAACATAGGCGATAATATCTTACTTGCTTAGGAGTTGCTAAAAAATTACCATTTAAAGGGCTCATGGAGAAATTGTGTCATCAAGATAGACATTCATAAGGCATTTGATATGGTTAATTGGAACTTCATTCTCATATCTCTTGATACTGTTAGTTTTTCAGTCCCCTTCACCTTATGGATTAAGTAACGGTCAATTATCACTTGAAGATACTAGAATTATGACCATTAATTGGATAAAGTTGATGTTAACAATCAAGGCTCTAAACTCTCAAAATCTCAAGGAATGAAAGATAATTAAAATATTCATTAACATGTCGATTCTCCTAAAGTCTTGTTTGGTAACCAATAATCAAAAAGTTGGAATGAGAATGCAACCTTTATTCCCTAATTTCTAGTTTTTTGATTACTATCAATGAATAAAATAGAGAATGACAAAATTGGAATGAATTATAAACAATTATGAACTTTTATTCTTAATGGGAGTGTGGGTATAAGCTATAATCAAATATTGGGAATAAAAGATAAGAGATATTATTAGAATATTATCAAGTTATTATTAAAATATTATCAAGATAATTATCAAAATATTATCATCAAAATTATATATTACAATCTTTTATATTAATTTCTTTAACAATTATTTTATTTTATTTCA
>JANIHZ010000008.1:61555552-61567287 GCA_027478365.1 Erythroxylum rufum | reverse complement strand
TGATTTGAGAAATGGTTATATGATTGGTATGGGATTTTGGTTGATGAATTGTGAAATGATGATAGAAATGCATATGACATATGTCATGCTCATGAAATCAAGTTTCCAAAATTGTGTCATATGGGCAACATGTTTCAAGTTCATGAATTACATGTTATGTGGGTTTGTGGTGGTCTGGTCTTTCAGTCAAGCGCACTTGTCTAAAGGCTTCTCCCGCCTGCCCGCTAGTGGCATGGAGCTCCCTCGCAGACTCCCATAAGTTCACAGCTATGCAAGACCACTTGGTAGAATTGCAATAGTACGTTCTGTTCACGGCTACACAGGACCCTAATGGGAAATGTATAGTACGTTTTGTTACGGATCCACTCGAACCATTCTGATGTGTTTAATTGATTGTGATGTTGATTTTGACGTGTTTGATTGGTTATGATGTATGGGAAAGTTTGATGGATGTATGATTTATGTGAATTGTGTTTTGGTTTGACAAGTTGAGTAATAGATGTTTTATGGATTTTGTGATAAATTGTCATGAAAGTTTAAAATGGTTTTTAGTTTATTACTGATTATAAAACTGTTACCCACGAGCATTAAGCTCACCCTCTCACCTTCCCATCCACAGGCGATGAGAAAGATATCGAGCTATCGAGTTGAGCATCAAGGTATCACTCCATGTTGCCCTTTTGTTCTTTTGACCTTTGAAAGTTGGAATTTGTAAAACAATGCTTTAATTGCATTTTGAGAAATTATTGCTTTTGCAAAGTTTGTATTTTGGATTATGATGTATTTGTAGCTCAAAATGCCTACTAAAGCATTGTAAACTCTTTTCTTTTGATGGGAATGCAATACATATGCATTATGTTTGCTTATGCTATTTCAAGTTTTTACATTGCTATTTTCAATTTTCATAAGGGTAGGATTGTGTTCTGAATTCAAGGGGAAATTCTGCAATTATCTAGGTAGAATTGGTAAAAATTGTCTTCTTGGAAGTTGGAGATAATCTTTCTAGCTTTTCAACGATATAAAGTTTGTAATTTTTGGATATCAGAATGGAAAGATATGAATGTTACAAGCTATGATGCTGCATAGGATTTGGTGTATGTGACAGCTATGGTAAACGATAGGAAATTGTGGTTTTGATGAACCAA
Source organism: Erythroxylum rufum (assembly GCA_027478365.1). Lineage (NCBI taxonomy): Eukaryota > Viridiplantae > Streptophyta > Magnoliopsida > Malpighiales > Erythroxylaceae > Erythroxylum > Erythroxylum rufum. The sequence continues at coordinate 61,566,142 of JANIHZ010000008.1, read as the reverse complement.
AGGAGTTGAGAATTGAGAATGTTGTGAGATAAATTTGGTGTTTGAGTTGTTATTAAGTGATTTGGCACTATAAGAGTTCATTTTGGGGAGATTTTGAGTAAATATGAAGTTAGATTGGATGTAGGAAGCATTGGAAGAGCCTTTGAGGGGTTTGGGGAACCCCTATGTCTGTTAGACGGACATTAGGTCCGTTTAATAGACCTTCTCAGGTGTAAAAACACCTCTAGGCCAGTATATGCCCGTTTAACGGACATCCATGTTCGTTAAACAGACATCCATGTTCGTTAAACAGACCTTCTCGGGCCAAATTGGCTGTTAAACCCGATATAACGGGACATTCACGAGATAGCTTTAGGAAATTGTGATGTTTGACCCTTTTGGAGGCAGAATCTCACTTTGTGGTCTTCATGAAAGTTATATATCTAGAAGTATTATTTCCAATGGTCTAAAAATGAACTCAATCAGACATCTAGATTCAAAGTTATGGCAATCGCGCCAAGATAGGTACAAACTGAATGAGGGTAAAAACATGCACAGTTCTTTCAGGAATAACTTCCTCATCCGACCTCCAAATGAAGTGATTCTTAAAGAATTGGATTTCTAATTCATGTATCTATCTCTACACAAAAATTTGTACATTTTGGAATTGATTTGAGAAAGTTTAATGGAAAGAAAGAGAGGGGTCGGTTGGGAGAGCCTAATTGGGGTATGAGCACACTTAGGCTTTTTAAGCATTTTTTGACCTATAGAGCTCCATTTGAGATGATTCTTTCTTCAAAACAAACTTGAGACTTAGATATACCATTTTTGTGAAGAATTCAAATTATGATTTTGGTGATTGATTAGTGTGGGCTCACCACCCTTGTGAGATGACGGCCAAAGAGGGTTTTTTAAATAACCCTACAGGTTTACCAGCTCAAGGTTTATGATTCCGGATGTTGGGCTCCGGAAAGGGGTCCAACAACCTTCATGAAATTGTTTCATTTAATTTAGCCTACTAAAAGCATAAATAAGGAATGCAATCAAAGGAATTTGCAATATTATGATAATAGTTATCATTAAAAGAAAAATAATTGCATGATTTTTCTTTCTTATAGGTGATATGATAGAAATCATATATATTTCTAATTCATGTTTTTTAGAATTTGATTTAAATTTAGATTTAACATCATTACAATGTTCAAGGCATGATAAGAAATAAATTGTTAAGTAAAAGTAGTTGATTCAATTTTTATGGAAATAGTTTGTATCTAGTGAATTAAGTAAGACTTATGCTTAACATAAATGGCAAGAATACAAAGTTAGATGAAGAGACTACCCTTGTATGTCACGTTAGTGAAATTATCATAATAAGAATCATAAAGTTACATACAAGGATAAATGTATCCTTTTAATTATGAATCATATGAAACTTGTTAAGATGAAGAATAACCAAATTAATCTTTGGTGAAAGGAAGATGGTGGCAATGAATTTTTAAATTTTATTCATAGGATATATGAGATGTAAAAACAATTCGCAAAAGTATGATGCTTGTATTTCATTAAATTAATAATGACTTTATATGATATAGTCGTATGTATTAAATGAAATATTGATTTACATTTTTAAAAAGTTCAAATTGTTTAAATCTAACTAGAAACTAAGAATTGAGAATGTTAAAGCATTTTGATGAGAATGATTTGGTGAGCTAAAAAATTTGGTTATCTATAGGGAATGAGATTCTCTAGTGAATATCTCCACAACTAAATTTCATAAGAGTATGGTTTTATATAAGGAGGAAAATACAATATTAGATATTATGAGATACAATATTTATTTCTTTTATAGTTATGTCTAGTACTACAACTTACCTTCATTAGTTCCAATTAAGTCAATTAGCATGATTTCACATTAGTTATGAAATGGTATGACTTTAAAAGAGTCAAAGTTAATGATTTTTGGATATGATACTTAGTCAAAGCATGTATTATCCAATAAGTTTAGTACTAAATTGTATAATAGATGGTTATAAGAGATTCGAAAGATTATATGTAATCTTATATACCCAATGGACATATTTTTATTTTAATGAATAATTATAGGAGAATTGTTCTTAAGATAAGTAGTGGGAGTAAGATGAAATTTGAAATGTTCAAAACTTATGATAATAGATCCAATTGAAACTAAAGCCTTTGTTGATACATCTGATATGCAGTAGAAAGGCTATGAGACGTTGAAAGATTCACTTTTGTCATGAATTTAAAAGATTTTGTTTTATAGGTGCTTATGAATTTATCATGTATATAAGAAGGTTAGTGGGAGTATAATTGTCCTCTTCAATGGGAGTATATAGAGGCATATTGCTCATAGAGAACAAATTTCATATTTTTAATTGTTTGAAATATAATTGTTCAAGAACAACTCTTATTGAATGTGAAAAAGGTAACAATCTAATTATGAGAATTAAATCTATAGAGATAGATATGGAAGTTTTTCACCTATTCTGGTCTAACTACATAAATAATGTACCAAATATGTTTAATATTTGGGATATCCAATACTTATGAAGCATTAAAGATATCCATTATTCTATGTATTAATTAATATTTGAATTCAAGTTTATATGGATATTAACTCTAGAAGTAAATCCTAATTAAGGTATATTTTACTTACATCAATATTATTTTGAGATTGGAAATGTTCCAATGCAGCATAATTGCTAACAAGGCCATAATACATTTTTCTTTTAATTTAAATGATTATTTGGATTAGGAGTTCTTTAATGAACTTAGTATAGTTCCTTACGTTGTTCAAACAATAATGTACTGTAGAATATTATAGTCGTTGGGCATGTAAAAGGTGTTAATCATATATCTAAGTATGTGTTTAGGTAGTTTCTCTTAATAATAATGGTAATTAGGATGAAATTTGTAAGATTTAAGCAATGACTCATTATATAAAATCTTTTAGAATTCTCTCACTAAGCCACTATCCCAACAGTAGCATGATTGTCATATTTTAATATGGTTTAAGATACTTAAACAATTGGCTTAATGCAAGTGGGAGATTGTTGGTTTATACCCTATAGCAAATTGGTTGTATGTAGTTTTTCTATTATACATATTTAGATGTATAAATATACATTGTAAATGAAATTATGATTAAATCATAATTATAAGATTCATATTGCATTTATGTATTATTCCTAAATTATTCTTGGTCATTATTAAGACTGAACATTAATGAAGCGTAATAAGACTAACACACTATTTAATTTTAATTAGAATGTAGGCATTCTAGGGAGGAATTCTCCCATAATTTATACCTAACTTCTTATCCACGATATAAGTGGGCTTTGGAAAACTTAAAAAGTGGAGTTCTAAACTACCAAAAGAGAATTCAATATACCAAAGGTGAATTTACAAAGTAAATATAGATGAAAAATAACAAAATGTGTTTCAAATAGGTTGATTGGCTTCTCAAGAGAGTGATTCTTTTATTGTACTATGATTGTATTTGTCTGAGAATTGTGTTGTATGGATTGTCTCAATGCTGATGAATTTATAATCCTTTTAACCTTGAGCAGTTTTCTGTAATAAACACCAATTTCCATATATTTTAGCTAACTACTTACCACTATTCATGTTTTGGAATTATTTCACTTCCAACCCACTTAATCATATTCTTATTAACTATCTTCTATCATTTTTTCAACTTCCACATTCTGCTCAAGTAACTTCCTAACTTCCATTCCATTCCCTTATGTTTTAACTAACTACCCTCCCACACTATTTTCAAAAGCATACGCCAATTTAATTGTATGGAATTCTAGAATCCTAGACTTCTCAACTGATTACTATATGTATGAATTATCTAGCTAAATGACTTCTTAGGACTTTTATTATTTAGGTCACTTTCACTTGTGGGCCAAATAGGCTGAATTACTTTAGGTTATCAACAAACATATTATGTTTCTTCCTTATGAAGAAAGAAGACAATCTTATAGACTAAAGTATGGAGATACTTAAACAATTTTGCAGGTGTTTGTTAGAGAGCAAGTTCACCAAACTAACCCCATATAAGAAATCCATTTGGAACATTACTTATATGTTTATGAAAATTCTCATTCTGATGATTATATAAATAATCCTTTGACTTGAGATCACCAAAGTATCTCATATAGGTATTGCTATATTTTGATACTACTTATGACCTATTATACTCGCAGGTAGCTCAGTTGGTAGTCATTGGATATAACATGAACTATATAGAGATAGTTAAGTGATCAATATATAATTCTTCACCCAAAATTTATTAGGGAGAATATTTTGTTGTTCTTGATTAGTATTAATTCAGGAAATCTTTACCAAAGGTAGAATGACAGTTTAAATTTTGTTTTCAAATGTCATTAATAGAATCAAATAATAATGATGGAGAACTAATATGATTGAATTCAAGTAAAGTAATTATTATTTCCATGTTTTATGTCTAATTAAAACATTTTATAATGAATTAATTGAATTATATGAAAAAATCACTCACAGAAAGGTTAATCAAAATCACTTTGACACTCCTAATAGATGAGTGGTTATAATTTGTTGCTATTATTAATATTGATCTACGGTATAAATTACTTATTAGAGAATTAAAGATAAATTAAAGTAGTTTAATTTATCTAATCCTAGATATGATTTAGGATTATAATTTACAATCATTGCCAACCTATTTAAGAGCCTAATGGGTCACACTCAAAGAACTAGTTAAATAATTTAAGATATTGGATCTTATTTAGACATAATTAGTATTTAATTATAATTAATTGTAACTCTAATTAAAATTTAATTGAAATTAGAATTTTATTTCAATTATATTACTATAATGTTTTAAATATATTATAAATAGGTTTAGGCTTTAAAGGAGCTAACACTTCTAGCCTAGCTCTCTCTACAATAGTTGTAGAGTTCTGTCAACACATTTTATGGATATTGCTACGAATTAAGAAAAGGGATGGGAAGAGCTAACACTACGAAAAGTCAAGTTTGATTAAATCAACAGCTCTCACTCCCTTTATATACTGGATTTCATATAAGTTAAGTTGCAATTATGATCATAATCAAATCAAATCATAATTCCTAAAGATACATTATGTAATCCCTACAGATAATGAATCGTTTCACCTAAAGATACTAAATCATATCAGATTTAGATCTTAATCTCTAACACTCCCCCTCAAGCTAGAGCACATATATCATAAGCTTTAAGCTTGTTACGTAGTTGTGTTACACAACTTCCAACCAAAGGTTTGGTAAATATATTAGCTAACTAGTCCTCAGACTTCTCATGAGTGGTTTTTATCACATTTTGTTGAGCCTTCATTATGAAAAAGTGACAATCTACCTCAATATGCTTTGTTCTTTCATGAAAAACTAGATTAGAAGCAATGTAAATGGTACTTGATTATCACACATTAGCTCCATGTGTTAGTTGAAATCCAAGTTCTTATAACATATGTTTCACCCAGACAAGTTCTCGAGTTGTATACATCATGGCTTTATATTTTGATTCTACACTTGAATAAGAAAAAACTATTTGCTTTTTGCTTTTCCATGAAATCATATTGCCACCAATAAACACACAAGACCCTGTAGAAGATTGTCGATCAGTCTTAGAACCAGCACAATCAACGTCACTATAGGCCTGAACTGAATAATGCCTATGGTTTTTATATAAGAGTCCTTTGCCAAGATTGTTCTTGAGGTATCTCAAGATTCGAATAGCCACATTTCAATGGCTAGTCCGAGGGGATTGTATAAATTAACTCACCAAACTTGTAATGAATGAAATGTCAGGCCTAGCAACTATAAGATAGTTTAAATTTCGAATCAGTCTCCTATAGTTTTCTAGATTAAATTTCGAATCAGTCTCCTATAGTTTTCTAGATCTTTTAAGAGATCTCCTTAGTCTGCCTCAAGTTTGAGGTTGAGATCCATTGGAGAATCTACGTGTTTACATCCCAAAAATCTAGTTTCTTTTAGGAGATTAAGAACATACTTACATTGGGAGAGACAAATACCATCTTTATATTTTGCAACTTTAATTCCCAAAAAGAATACTTCAATAGACTAAGATCTTTTATTTGGAATTGTTGTTGTAGTAATTCCTTTAACCTATGAATTCCATTTTGATCATCACTACTAATAACAATATTATCAACCTATATGATCAACAAAATTTTATCAAATCTTATATATTGATAGAATACCAAATGGTCTCCTCTAAACTGCTTGAGACCAAATTTCTTCACAATTGAGCTAAATCATTCAAACCATATTCTAGGAGATTGTTTTAAACCATATAAAAATTTCTTCAATAGGCACACTTTCTCAAACTCCCCTGAGCAACAAACCCTGAAGGTTGCTCTATATAGATTGTTTCTACTAGATCACAATGGAGGAATGGATTTTTTATTTCAAGTTGGTAAAGAAGCCAAGAATAAGTTGTGGTTAAGGAGATAAACATATGAACTGATGCCATTTTTGCCACAGGAGAAAATGTTTCAGAATAATCAATACCATAGACTTGTGTGTATCCTTTAGCAACAAGACAAGCCTTGATTCGTTTGATAGATCCATCAGTAATAGTATATACCCATCGACAACTAACAATTGAGGCATTAAGAGGAGGACGTCTTGTGTCATTTGACCATAAAGCATCTATTTCCTCTTACATAGCTTGCTTCCACTCAGGGTTTTGTATAGCCTTTGTTATATTTTTAGATATAGACACAAAAGTCAAGTTTGATTAAAAAAGAAAAAAAAAAGAAGGGGGACACGTGGTTATAAGAAATAACATTAGAAATCTTATAATGGGCACAAGATCGTTTACCTTTCTTTAAAGCAATAGGCCTATCTAGGTCACTATTTTCCAGATTTGGCGATAAATTAGACATTGGAGGAGAGGGAAAATTTGGATGACCATCTACCATTCAATGAGGTTATCAAGAATAAACCTGTTAATCTGCTACATACAATTGATGAAAGGAAGAAGGATTAGAATTTGAATTCACTTTTAGACAAATTAGACAAATTATCCAAGTAGTTGTCAAAAAGTAAGGGTAAACAATGATGGAATCTTTTGACATCTTAACTCTAGAAAAAGTATACAGTGTTCTCAAAGAATGTTACATCTATGCACATAGAGAATCTTTTAACTTAGGGAATGTAATAACGATAACCTTTTTTTTACCTCGGGTAACCGAGGAAGATACATTTGATGGCTTATAGAGATAATTTTTCAACTCCTAGTTAGAGTTGGTGGACATAGTAGACACATCCAAAGATAAGAGGCTACAGAGGAAACAAAAGGGTATTATGAAGCATAAGAATATAAGTGATCTGACCTTTGAGAGTAGTGGATGGCATTGTGTTAATAATATAAAAAGAAGCGAGGATAACATCACTCCAAAACTTTTTGGGAACCTTCATCTCAATTAGTAAGGTTCGCGCAACTTCTATGATATGCCTGATTTTTCTTTCAGCAACTCCATTTTTTGTGGTGTATAAGGACAAGAAGATTGGTGAATTATACTGTAACAGCTCAGACCACCCACCCATAAATATTATCCGATTTGGGCTCTAAGCCCCTCACGGTTTTGCTCTTCCCACCCTTAGGAAGACTCGTCATTGGGGGAGAGGTATCCATACCCTTATAAGGTGTACTTTGTTTCCCTCTCTAGAAGATGTGGGATCTCACAATCCACCCCCTCTCAGGGTCCAGCATCCTACACTAGCATAACGGGTCAGGAACCAACTCTGATACCATTTGTAATAGCCCAGATCACCTGCCTACAGATATTGTCCACTTTGGGCTACCCCTCGAGCCAAGCCCTTCACAGTTTTGCTCTTCCTGCACTTGGGAAGACGCGTCTAACCTGGTGTAGGAAGAGCAAAAGCGCGAGGGGTTTAGCCGAGGGGCAACCCAAAGCGGACAATATCTATGGACAGGTGGTCCAGGCTGTTACGTATACCACAATCTTTTATGTAGGCTAAAGGGATTCAGAAAAAATACTCTTTGGCATTATCACTTCTAAGGATACAAATAAGACAACCATATTGAGTTTTGGTTTCAAAGCAAAAGGATTGAAAAATAGAAAACAATTTGGAACGTTTTTTCATTAGATATAACCACGTCACTCTAAACTAATCATCGACAAAAACGACAAAATAATGAAAACCAAGTTTCAAGGTCATAAGAGATGGACCGCAAACATCATAATGAACTAACAAAAAAGAGCTTTTGGCTCTATTATTAACTCTAGATGGAAAAGCAACATGATGATATTTCCCAAGTTAAAAAGATTCACAATCTGGCTAAATATTTAAATTCAAATTAGAAATCAATTTTTTTAATTTTAATATGGATGGATGAACAAAACGATTATTGATTCACAGAGGTGAACTAATAGTTGAGCAGGCAGTTAAATGATTGTCAAAATAGTAGAGACCTCTAGATTCATTCCCTTCTCCAATCATCTTCTTTGTCATCAAATACTAGATAACAACATAATGAGGGAAAAAAAAGAGATAAAATAATTTAATGATTTGGTTGGATAGTTTACTAACAGACATTAAGTTGAACGAAAATTTTGGGATATATAGTGTTACTAGTAACATCATTAAAGGAGAGAGAAACATAGTGCCAACCCCACTTATACCATTAGTGGAATCATTAGCAACAGTAAGTTGGTGAGAATCTAGTGAGAGTTGTATATTGTATCGTGTTTTAGTGGATAGTTTGGCATGTGTTTAGTTAATTTGATTTTTTAGTATATGTTTAGGTTACAGTTGTGTTAGTTTGTTAAATATTTGTGTTTTGAGTATTTTATAGGTTAGAGCATGCTTTTGAGCTTCAATGTTATATATTTGAGGTGCCTTGATGAGTTTGCTAGTATTTTAGGGCTAATATTGAAGAATAGAGGAGCTTTGGAGGAGGCCCAAACCAAAGAAGAGGCCCACGATCATGGCCAGTAAGCTACAATCATGACAAAAGCAGGTGCAAGAAGCCACAATCGTGGCCCTATCTGCCACAATCGTGACAGAAGGCAAAACCATGATTGTAGCCTGCGTGATAGAACACACCCACAGCCTTCCCAACTTGAGTTTTTGAGGGACTTTCAGACCCAGAAAGATCCTAAGGTTACCTTAATTGGAAAAATTATATAAGGGAAAGAGATGTCACTATAAAGGGAGCCTCCATTTTTGCCATCTTGGGAAAGCTTTAAGGATAAAGAAAGAAGAGAGAGAGAAGATAAAGAAGAGGAGAAAGAAGCGGGTCTTCGCAGCTACTGCTCTCTTGAGGCATTCGGATTATCATTCTATTGTGTATTTCTTTCATTTTGTTGTTCTTTTTTTGAATATGAAGATGAATATGAATATATGTATAGATTTGGGTTTGATCAAGATGTTTTAACCTTCCTTCGGGATTTGACCTTGACTTAATGGTAATTTAGTTATTATTTTGTTATTGTGATTGGGTATTATGATTGATTGTGGTATTTGCATACTTCGATAAAAAAAATAAGAGGGTGAATGAGAGTTAGGTGATCTAATTGACTAAGCAATCAATCTAGTTGGTTATTATATGGAGAGAGATCTCATGTGAGACCCGATTGTTTATTAGAGGGCTTTAGATCTAATTAGAATTGTCGGCCTTTTGTTAACTAAGAGATTGCAAATTCCATAATTCAATTAAGGTTTATGATTTAGGGTTCAATAATTATAACTTGAGAGAGAGTAATCCACTCTACGATAGTCTAGAACCGACCCCACAATAATACATAAATGACTAGATTAGCATTAATGATAGGAAAAATCCCATCTCTCATAATTTGGAAACTCTTCTTATGTGATTCTCATTGTCAAATTGGTGTTGCTCAATTTTGATTTCTTTGTTTTACTTTTACAACTTCAATTTCAATCATTCCATATCTGATTGCGTACTTTTCTGCTTGATTTTTGTTTTCATTTAATTTTCTTTTAGGCCTTAGACAATTTAGAATTCGATTAGTTCACCAACTCCTCGAGGGATCGACACCTCTTATACTACACTCACGACCTGTGCGCTTGCGATATTTTTTAGGATTTTAAATAGATTAAAACTTGCCTCAACATGTAGTATAATGGTAATTTGATCAAAATATTTTGGGTTACCTGCAATATGGTCAGTGGCTCTTGAATCTATAACCCAAGGTTTAATAAAGGATGATATACAAGCTATGTGATTACTTAAGCGAGCAAATGATGCAATTGGTGTAATTACTTGTTTAGTCGCTTGATATTGGAGAAAACTACTTATTCTTCTTCATATACCAACTTGTTTCCACTTATTAAGGTAGAACTACTAGAAACACTAGAAGCCTCCATAATATTAGCATAATCAAAGGGCTTCGAGCTTAACTCTAGGTATAAATTCCAACAATAGTCCTAAACATGCCCATCATTGCCATAATGGTCACATTTTCTTTGGTCTCTTTTGTGCTGGACCCCGTTTCCGGAGCCCATCTATCCATAACAATAGTACCGAAATCCATTGGGCCCGAGTCCCGACCCACC
>JANIHZ010000008.1:61418657-61429165 GCA_027478365.1 Erythroxylum rufum | reverse complement strand
TGTAATAGGTGAAAATGTCAAAATACACAAACAAATTATTCCAAACTTAAGTTGTGAAAAGGAGGCAACACTTTGTATAGTTAAGCTTTGAAATATAAATGAATTCCTCCTGTCAAGGTGAAAGGAAGAAAAAAAAATGAATATTAAGATCGAGGGAACAATTTCATTTTTTTCATGACTGATAAATTTATCCTTACCTTTTTTTTCTTTACAACAAAGTAATTTTAACATTCTTTATTATTTGTTAATCCTAATTGGCAGTTGCAGGCTATAGATGGCCAACACCCATAGGCCCTAAAGCATTTTCTTTAATAAAATTATAAAAAGAAAACTATTTAAAGGCTTGGTTAAGTCCTACATAGTTTTTTAGCCAAAATTGAAAATAATATGTGAAGAACAATCGATTAAGCATTATAGGCATGAAAAGAAACCCCTTTAATGACACTTACTAAACGGTTTCCAACTTTAATTTATAAATCGATCAAATTTCATAAAAACTAAAATAGATTGATGTAATAGTTGGCTTTCTTAGGATGACAAATAACTCCTTACTAAATGTGTATATGACATATATAAATTACCTAAAACACTTTTTTCAACAATTAAATAGCCTAATTGGTAGGTTGGTTAAGACAATAAAAGACAAAAGATATTTCTACAAAATAATACTTAGAAGTTGGTTTCAATAAGAAACTAATAAGGTGTAAGTGGGAATTTTCTATAAAACACAATGCTAACGGATTAATTGACTATTATAAGGTAAGGCTTATAACGAAGGGATTCACATAGATATATTGAATAGATTACTTGGAAATTTTCTCACTAGTACCTAAACTAAATATTTTTAAAAGTTTTATTATCTATGCAACAAATTTAGATCATCCATTATACCAATTTAACGTGAACAAAACCTTTCTTTATAGAGATATTCAAGTTGAAGTCTATATAAACATTATATTTTTCTATATAGTTTATTCCAAAATTAAGTTTGTATGTAAGTTGGATCAGGCATTGTATAGATTGAAATAATAACCTTGAGAATGGTTTGGTCAATTTAGTTCTTCTATGAAAAATATGGCTATCAAATAAGTAATTCAAACCATACACTCTTCTTAAAGCTTCAATAAGGAAATGTGAATGTTTTACTCGTTTATGTCAATGACATTATTATCATAGGAGATGATGTAAAGAAAATTTCTAGATTGGAAAAGCAATTGTTAATCAAATATAAAATGAAATGTTTATGTAGAATTAAATAATTTTTTGGGGGATAAAGTTGGCTAGATTATGAAGAAGTGTATTTCTTTCTTAAAGAAAATATGTTGGTTCTATTAGTAGAGGTGATTTATTAGAATATAAGCTAGTATATACCCCAATTATGTAGAATCATAAACTTAGTATGTAATAAGATCAAGTTCCAACTGATATAGGAAGATACCAAAGACTAGTGGATAAGCTTATTTGTTTGTCCCATATTTTTCTAGACATTGCCTACATCATCATTGTGGTGAACCAACTCATGCATTATCCGAGTAAATATCATATAGGTGCAGTAATTCATATTCTCTAATATCTAAAATGCTAACTAAGGAAGGGGATGATGTTCATTAAGAATGACCATCTAAATACTGAAGGATATATAGATGTAAATTGGTAAACGAATATCATGGACAAAAAATTTACTTCAGGTTACTTTACTTTTATAGGAGGAAATTTGTTATATGGAGGAATAAGAGGTAAAAGGTGGTAACATTGTTAAATGCTAATGTTAAATTCAAAGATATGGCTAAAGGAATTTTTTAAGTGTCTTTGGCTTTAAAGATTACTAATAAAATTTATGCTTAATCGTAGCTATGAAATGAACTTATTATTTAACAACAAGCCTGCCATTGACATAGCTCACAATCCCAATCAATATGATATATCAAAGCATATGGAAATGGGTAAACATTTCATAAAATAGAATCTTAAAGAAAAAAACCATTAATTTCCCACAAAGATAGTTTCCTTCAGAAATTTTTGTGGCTCACTTGATAAGTTGGTTGCTAAAGATATTGATGCACCAACTTAAGGGAGGATATTATTATGAGTCATTAGAATTACTTATTTATAGAAACTAAAGCTATAAAAATCCCTTAATTCAAGGGATGACTATAAGTTTGGCCTTAGATATTGTATATCCAAATATAACTTCTTATGATCTTTCATTGTTTATGTATATATTAGAAATAACTAAAATGAAGGATATGTATATGAACTATAACAAATTAATAATTGTCACATGCACCATACCAGGTGTAATAAATGTGTCTTGCATATATTTTATGAGTGGAATTTATTAATTTCATGACAATAACAATTATGAGACCCAAAATGTGCAAACAAAAAAATAAATCATCAAAATTTATAATGAAAATATATGAATATATGAAATTAAATTTATACTTACCTTTTACGTATATGAAATTAATGTAAGACCATCTTCAACACACAACTGTAAGTCAGATGTTAAGAGAGTCATAAATTAACTCTATATCACTATGTTTTCAACTTTTATAACAATTTATGCTACTGCATACAGTCATTCATCTTTATCACTTACAATCATATTTATAAGTTGCTCTTGAAACATCATTTAGAGAAAGCAACCATCCTCCATTTTCTTTTTATAGATTCCAATATATTTATAGCCTTTTGAATTACCGTATTGAGGATTATTGATTCCTTGAAAACTAAAGCTCCACAATTAATCCTAGATTGCTAATTTTTAACTCATGTACATATCATTATTACTTTGAATACTTACTAACATATCTTTTTCCCTCACTTTTCTCAATTCTTTTTCTAACTCCATAGATACTATAATTTTTATATATGTTAAGCTTCTTTTTGCATTCCCCCATCATTTTAACAACTGTAATTCTGGCTTCTCCAAAATTCTTTTATAGAAATGGCTCACAAAAACTTTATAAAACTATTTTTGATTTATTTACGGTGAAGTAAATATGCTCTTGTTTGAAAGTTTTAACTTTGAAACATCTATCATTGTTGTCATATGAAGCATATAACTCCCATTTGCATCCTTTTATACACCCAATCTTGTTCGAACCCTGATCCTCTTTGAATCTTTCTCTTCCATTTTATATTAAATTTTGTACGTTACATAATCAACAACTTCCTCTTTAAATTCCTTAGCACTAACAAAACTCCATGCCTAATTGATCGGGTTGTCGAAGCCCCCAAAATAATTTTGATTCTCTAAATTTCTTGTAGTAGACATGGAACCAGATTGAATCCTAAGAGAACAATATAGTAATTTCTAAATTTCAAGTAATGAAATAAAAAGGGGGGGCTAATTAACTAAAATTAACAAGAAATCAAATTAAATCAACTAAATATTAAAGTAAAAAAGTCAATATTACCAAACTCTGATTCAAATGAAAAATCTCATCTAATTGTAACATTGATCATTGGTCTAAAAAGAATATTTTCACGATTCAAACAGTTAGTCCGAAATGTATTAGGATAATTGTAATAAGTCTCAAATTTTCCTAAATTAATTAGTTCAAACCTAGTATCCAAACCAAAACTTTCCATTCATTGATTGGGTGTAATAACATTCCATATCAAATGAATCATAGCAATAAGCTTCGTAAAAAAGTCTAAACCCTAAATTAAATAATCGAAATAGCTGCAATTATTCAATTTAGTTTTCTTGTTTATCATAAATTAAATATATAATTTCATAAATAACTTATCTGCTACTTGTACTAATCTTACATGACAATTATAGACCACAGAATTCATAGATAGCGATAGAATAATCAATATTAAATTAAATTGTCGGATTAATCAATATTAATCATTCATGAAATATGAGAACTCACAATAAAAAATACTTGAATTAAAACATGAATAAAAAGTTTAGAACACGAAACTTCATAAAGTTATAACTAGAATATCGAATCCTCTTGAACCAAAAAGATTGAGTTTAGCCACACAGAGCTTTTGCTCCTATAACAAAAATAAAAGAAAGCTAAAGCATTGTGAAACTTTTATAGAGTTTTCTGATCTAATCCTAATTTAATTCTAACTTGAAAAGATATCTATGTAATTCAAATCCAAATTCCTATATGATAAGGATAGAGCGAAGTCTTCTAGTTAAACTCCAACTCTTTAAGTGATCAGTCTTATCCGCTATAGCAATCGTTCACTTTATCCAAAATTCGTGATTATCATTAATAGAGTTCCAATTTGATGCAATCTCCAATTTTTATCTGCTAAACAAAACAAGCATTAATTTTAATATTTAAGCACCAATAAATCCAAAACTAAGGAGATAATATCAAATAATGTATCGAGATATAGCATCTTATCACTAATTTCCATTGAAATGGTCTACCATCAAGTTACTATCTAATACGCCTAAATGGTCTCATTATTGGTTCACTAAGATATTTATCATCGTGAAGAAAGCTACACATTCTTTTATCTGTAATGGTTGATGACCATTTGGAATATACACATTGAAAGCATATTCAATATCCACTTATCTCTCAGTGGAAGTTTATTAGAGAGGCAAAGAAAAGAGGAATAAGATTCAAATCCAAGTAACTGCATAATCAAGAGGAGACGAAATTCTTACCTACTGAGTGTTTGGGCGATCCATGATCCTTTGCGAAGGTAAAGGAAATGGAATCCCTAATTTGGTTGCTCTTTTTGGAGGTTTCGAAAGATTGTCCTGAGGTTACTAACTGAGTAATGTTATATTGTAATAATGGGTCTCAACGGTGCATTTTAGTAAGCTGGCCAAGGTTATGAAGTTTTTGGAAGGGCGTCGTTTATAAGAAAAATATATGTACTCTCATCGATTTAGGCAATTAATTCCTTTTTACTTTTTTTTAAGAAAAACACTAACAGCTTCCCCGATTCTCACTCCGGCCTTATTCCTTCCCCAGTTGATGAATTGTTTGACCCAGACACTCTTGAATACCCTTCATCTCCAAGCTAGTCAGGTGGAAGACAATTTATTCTGGAATTACACCTGTAGTGCCACTATACTGTGTAATCAGCTTAACGTTTGATCTTGCATAGGGTAACCAGCAATGAGGCTTCTAATATTTCTCTAGCAAACACTGGACATGAAATGCATGGAAGGCCTTATGGCAACTCTGTTCCACAAAAGACCTAATTCTTCCTCTGGAGGCCCTTCAAGATAAACAATAATATTTAAGGCGTCGACTGTTAGAATGTAGCCGACACATATATTAATAATATTCTTAAAGAGAGTCTTTTTTGAGAAATTAAAAAATCTCATTAATAAAAAGGATGTACATGGATGTGAAGTAGACGATCAAAACCTATGGAAACAATCGGGTACCAATCAGACTACTTTACCCATTGTCACAAACCAACCCAAAACAACAAAGCGAAAAATCCCTAGACATTTAGGGCAAAACTACCAAGAACGTTTCGCGACAACTCGGTGCGATTTCCCAATTCGGATCAACCAGATGGTGATAGGGCGACGATGAGATTTAGATGGAACTCTGAGATGGGAGTGGAGCTTCTTCGAAACAACAGGCTACAAGGAGAATATCGAAACCAGGTGATGTAATCAACTCGTACCAAGGATCTCGCTTGGTGGAAACAGCAATGACCTCCCCTCGATTTGCAGGTATTCGACACCCATCTTCAACTTGAGGTTGCTCGGAGAGGAGAGATCGAAGATAGGAAGCAACTACTTACGATCGAAGATATGAAAACTTGTGAATCTCTACAACTTACGATCGAGGTACTCATCAGGTTAGACTCCAACCTTATTATTATTATTATTATTTTCTCTTTTTTTCTCTTTTTTTTTTCTTTTTTTTCTTTTGTCTTTCCGAAACTAGATTGAGAGGAGTTAGATCCTCCATAGAAAGGTCGTTCTCCCACTACAAGATAAGTGTAACTGATTTACAATCAGTTGCTCTCTAATGCTGGAAGTGAGGAGCTCTGTAAGTGAGTTCAGGGAGGAGGTCTGGTTTTTAAATCTGCGGTAGTTTCGCTCTTTCCATAGGACCTGAATACAGGTAGCCATTGAAAGGAGGGTGATGACCTTGTCACCTTCCGACAAATGTAGGTTAGGAATCTCTTGCATGATGTCTAGAAATATCCATTCATTCAAGTCAGGTGCACTGAGAGTTGAGAGAGTGAATCATAGGGTTCTGGAGAAGCCACACTCACAGAATAGGTGGTCTCTAGATTCATCCACTAGATGACAGAAGATACAGATCCTAGGGGAGGACAAAAAGTGTAGTCGATCCATTGTACTCAATCTATTCCTCATAGTCAATCTATTGAAGCTTAGCCTTCTTGGGAATGCGGTCTAGAAGAGAAATAGCCAAGTTGTTTTGAATTAAGGGCCCATTCCCTGACCAATTGTCATACCAGAAGGAAAATCGATCCCCTTCCCCGATTCTGCAAGTAATATACTGAAAAATTTCCCCCCTCATGCCTAAGAGTTGGTTAAAGAACCAAGTATAGCTAGGTTTGGGATTGATAGACCAAAAACTTCTTCCTTTTAATATATAAGTATGCATCCATTTGGCCCATAAGGTTTCCTGATCCTCCAATAACCTCCATATTCGTTTAGACATAAGCATTTTATTCTTTGTAACTATGGATTCAATTCCCAATCCTCCTTCCTCTTTGGGTTGGCAGAGTGACTTCCAAGCTACCTTGGCCAATCCTTTTTCCCCATGCTTATGCCCCCACAGGAATTGTTTCATTAGCCTCTCAATTGATTTAGCCAGTCCTTTGGAGAGGAAAATGTAAGAGCTCCAATAGGTGCTCATGGACAAGATAACAGATTTGAGGAGCTGAAGTTTACCTCCATAGGAGAGAGCCTTATAGGACCAAGAGCCAAACTTCTTCTAAATCCGATCCACCAAGGGGAGACATTCACAGAATCTGAGTCTTTTAGAGGAAATAGGGATCCCCAAGTAGGTCAGGGGTGGGTCTTTGACTTCCATTCCAGTAGCTTGAGCTAAGACATTTGAGAGATGTGATGCACTTTTGGAGAGAACAATGAAGCTCTTATTGAGGTTTGTGCATAGCCCAGACATCCCTTTCAATTGTAAGAGAGTGGTCATCAGGAGAGAGGCTGAGTGCACATTAGCCTTGCTTAGGAGTATGAGGTCATCTGCAAAACATAAGCTGGTTGGGGAAATCCCTTTGCATTTAGAGTGGTACCTGAATCTAGAATCCCGAGCTATGTTGTATTTGAGCAATTGGGTTAGAACTTCCATGCAGATAAGGAATAGGTAGGGGGAGAGGGGAT
Source organism: Erythroxylum rufum (assembly GCA_027478365.1). Lineage (NCBI taxonomy): Eukaryota > Viridiplantae > Streptophyta > Magnoliopsida > Malpighiales > Erythroxylaceae > Erythroxylum > Erythroxylum rufum. The sequence goes on along the minus strand of JANIHZ010000008.1, from coordinate 61,421,841 downwards.
CTCCCTTCCTAAGTCCTTTTTTCCCTCGAAACAGTCCAGTGGGACTTCCATTAATCATGATCCCATAAGAAACAATAGAAATACATTAGTGAATCCAGTTGATGTAAGTTGGAGGGAAATTCATCACTGTTAAAGTTTGGAGTAAGAAACCCCAGTTCATACTATCAAAGGCCTTCTGGAGATCAACCTTAATTGTGCGGTTTTGGGGAGCCTTCTTACATGTATACCCTTTTAGGAGTTCTTGAGCCAAGAGAATGTTGTCCCCAATATCTTTTCCTGCAATAAATGCCCCTTGATTCTCACTGATAAGAAGCTTCAGAACCTCTTTCAATCTGTTAGCCAATATTTTGGCTATAATTTTGTAAAGGAAATTGGTGCAAGAAATAGCCTGTAGTCAACCCAAGAAGTCGGGTTGGTCTTTTTGGGGATAAGGCATAGGTATGTCTTGTTGATTTATTTTAGGAGAAATCCATTTTGGAAAAACTCCTTTACTGCTTCTTTGACTAATCCACCTACTTCAGTCCATGTTTTCTGGAAAAAAACCCATTAAGGCCATCCGGGCCAGGTGCCTTAAAACCATTCATACCAAACACAACCTGATCAATCTCCTGATCCGTAACCAATCTAGTGAGTCGGTGAGCTTCTTGGTTTGGGAGTTTGGAGGTAACAAAGTTGCTGAGGTTAAGGCCCTGCATTGGGAAAGGGTCTGAGCCCAAAAGTTTGCTGTAAAATAGTAGAGCATCCTTTTCTATTTCCCCTTGACCAAAAACTTCATTCCGATCTTCAGTAAGAATAGAAGTTATCCTATTGGTGTGCTTGCAAGCTAATAGAGTATTGAAGAAAAACTTAGAGAATCTATCCCCCTCTTTGATCCAGGAAATTCTAGACCTTTGTTTCACCAGGGAATGCTGATTAGCCACTGCCTCTAAGTACCCCTTGAGAGCTTCTTTTTCAGTTGAAGCTAAGTGTTCATCCAAGGGATTTCTAGCCAATGCTTGCTGTAAGGAATAAAGTTTATCCCGGGAGTGGTCAATTACCTGAGTAAGATTCTGTCCTCTTTCCACATTAAGGATCTTCAACTCCTGCTTAATAGCCTTAAGCTTCTGAATGCATATATATTGTTTGGTACCGTAACATTGAAACTCCATACCTTTCTGAATTGCTTCATGAAAACCCTCCATATCTGCCAGATAGTTATTGAATCGAAAGGGGTGATGAGGTTTTTGAGAGTAGAAAAGATCCAACAGCTTCATAGGAGTATGATTTGAAATCCCTGGATCTAGGAATTTTACATAGCTAAAGGTGAAAGAGGAGAGCCATTCCCGATTGATCATGATTCTATCCAGTTTTTTTTTTCTGATGTTCCAATGGGAGCTTTGCTTGTTGGTCTAGGAGAATTCATGGCCTGTAGCCCTTAGGTCAGTAAGCTCAACATCCTGAACACAGTCATAAAAGTCTGTAGAATAGTTCCAAAGATTGCAGTTCCCCACAGCCTCTGATCTAAACAATGTAGCATTGAAATCCCCTCCAACCATCCATGGAGAATTTATGAAAGGCTTGAGCCGTCGCAAAAAATTCCAGAGATCCATTCTCTGGAATGCAGCATTGAAACCATATATAAAGGTAGCTAGAATTCTTTTGTTTTCTGATTTAAAGTAGATCCTAGTGTGCAAAAATTGAGGATTAGCCTCAAGAATTTCAAGATCCACAAAAAGTCCATCATAGGCAAAAATAATTCTCCCATAAGCATGGGATTGATGGTTGGATATGAATTTCCAATTATTGCCCAAAATACTTAACTTATCTAGATTTTCCTTTCTAATCTTAGTCTCCAACATACAAAAAACCCATGGTTTCTCTTGCTTCACGAAATCCTTTAAAGCACATAGCTTCATAGGACTGTTTATTCCTCGCACATTACATATTACTATTGACATAATTGTATGATTTTTCCTTTGGAGCTTTTCCTACTGCTCCTAGTAATTTTCCGAAAGGGAACTGGTTCAGATATGGCCTCTTGAACCATTTATGCTAGCTCCTCCGCTTGTGATAAGCTACACTCAGTCAAATTATCCCCCAAATCTTCAGCATTGTGAGCAACTTCAATAGAGGCTTCAATTTCCCTCCCCTCCTTCATGTCAAACATGCTTCCTAATCTTGGGGTATCCATATGGGGTGCTGGTAATACTGTTGACTCCTTTGGGGAAGTGCAAAAGTTAGTAGGTAAGGTATTAACCTAAGGGGTCTGATCTTGGGGCACCATAACTGCCTCCTTCTGTTCCTTATCCATAGGGGTTTGCATTTGTTGCCTAACTGCTTCCTCAATCTGCTCATTATGCTCAATGGGTGCAATACCCATCACTTCCCAATAATCTCCTCTAAGGAATATTTTACCTGTTGGCTTCCATGCCTTTCCTTGTACTCTGAGAGAAGGTTTCCATTGATAAGTTATCATAACCTAATCTTCTCTCATAGAATTGCCATCAGCTAGTCTTAGAATAGGGATGCTATCCTTCAAATCTTTAGTTAAATCAATGCTGACACACATTCTAGCAAATCCAATTCGCTTTCGCAAAGCAGTAGCCTCATCCATGAATAGTGGTTTCCCCAAGTAACTAGCTAGCATACTTAGACCTTTAGTAGTCCAATATTTCAATGGAATATTGTGAAAGTTGATCCAAAGGGGAATATTCCTCGTTCGGATTTTCTCAAGCTCCATTCCCGGTTGCCAAGTTTGTAGGAAAAAGGGAAGTTGAGTCACATGCCAAGGGCCCTCATCAATGACCTTTTGGGCCTCCGATTTGGAGGAGAAAGTGAAGATAATATTATCTTCTTCCGAAAGCATGACCTCTAAAAGCCCTCTACCATTCCAATTCTTCTTGGCCCAAGCTTGAATGATCGGGAATGCTGGCTTGTTCTCCATGGTCCAGGGTAGCTTCCCACGTACTAGCTCCTTCTTGCAGATCTGCTAGGCTTGGGGCAACCATAAGCTTGCCATCTCTCTCAACAAGGGGACTATAAACCAAAGAGTTGTTGGATTTATCCCCAACCACCTGTTTCCAAGTCCTCCTTGTTGCAATGTTACCAGAGGGAAGGTATCCTAGAGGCTCAACAGAAGCTCTGCTAGGGTTAGGGTTAGGGCCAGAGGGGGAAACTCCTAGGGGGGCTGTAGAGGGAGGGTGAG
>JANIHZ010000008.1:61345698-61370436 GCA_027478365.1 Erythroxylum rufum | reverse complement strand
ATGCGTGTTAAGTTTAAATTCTAAAAATACATGTCTGATAAATGTTTCGGTTTGTTTGTTCTGTCTTGGGTGGCATCCATCTCCCAGGGGGTATTTGGGTGTTACATATCATGTGATTTGAAGCTCCTACATTAGAAGTCCATTTTGTTTCGACAATGGAGTTGTCTAAAGTGAGAGTCATAAGGGCTTGTGGAATTTCATCATTTTGAGTTGTTTGTTTTGGTATATCCACCAACAAATTTTAGCAATATGGCCTGGTTTCCCACAATATTGACATGTTTCATTGTGATACAGGACTTGCTCTGTGGCTTCCATACGTTGTTCTCCTAGAGGTTATGGTAATCATCGTTGTTGTGTACCTGATGTTGAGTCTCCTGGATAGCTTTGATTTTGGTTTCGAAACTATTGTGCTTGAAATCCACAACTTGAGGAAGTAAAGGTACTGTTACGATTCCTTGAACTAGTACTTTGAGATTGTTTCTATTGCTAGCTATAGAAGGCTAAATGTGGAGTGAGATGAGATAGAGACACATTTGACTGATTTAAAAACCACTTTCGTCGCTGACCAAGAGTTTGCAATTGCGAGATCAACTCGGAGTAAGTTGGTCTTGGTGGTTTCAACATCGTTGTTGTAAAGGTTTCATATTATAGACCAAGACTTGTGAAGAGACAGAAGACTTTTTCTCTATCTAGCATAGGTTTTCCGATAGCAGTAAGATTGTAACACAAACCTTTAAAAACATATATGTGATCTCCAATAGTCTTGTTATCATCCTTGCGAAGATAAGTCAATTGTTGTCAGAGTGTAAACTCTCACTCTTAAAAGTTTTATGCATAAGCATCTTTCAGTGCTTCCCAAACTGCATGTGTAGCGTCTATGCCAATGACAAGTCCAAGAGCTTTTTTAGAAAGGATTCCAATAATCCAACCCCAGAGAAGGCAATCAGACTTTTTCCAAGTAGCGAACTCTTCTGTCAACTGTGATGTGGTGTTTTTGGTGTTTGAATTTGAGGTAGTATATTTTGTTGGAACTGGTGTTTCATTAGTGAGATGACCAACCAAATCTTGGCTTTGTGCTAATCCTAAAGCTTGTTCTCTCCATAATGGATAATTTGATTGTGTGAGTTTTAGTGTGATGAAATTTTCAACATTTAAAGACAACAAAGTCATGGCTCTAATACCAAGAGAAAAAAACAGAGGTGCAGTAAAAGAGAATTTTGTTACTCTGGAATTGATTCTTATCTCATCGATACCAATTACAAGCCTAAAAAAGCTATATATGTAGATTAATACATATATAGCACTTGTACAAGATAAGGAAGGAAAGATTACAGTTTTATGTATTGCAACTAAAATATGAAAGAGATATCATCACTATCAGATGGAGTTTTCTTTATCTAATAAACTATCACATTTAATGAACTACCACTTTAGTAGGAATTTGTTACTCTTTGGAAGTTCTTGTCACTAACTATATTTCCTTTGATAATTTTATGAGTACGATCAACCTTATCACTCCATGATTTGTGGGACTTCTTATGATCATCTTTACCATTCCATGATTTGCTTATAGTAGCATCCTTATCACTCGACAGAGGCTGTAGATTGTTAATATTCAGTTCACGAGTTTGATGTAAAAAACATATTTATCTAACCTTTATTTTAAACTTAATCCACCAATTTACCTGTTGTTTGTCAATGTAAGAGACTCCAAGAGTACAGATGGGGGTTGTGAGAATCAGGAAAGAAGATTGGCACCACTAACAGGCAGGGACGGATTTAGAAAAATTTTTGAGTGGGGCAAAATTTTAATGGGAGCAAAATTGTATTTTTAGTAGAGGTAAAATTTTAATAGGAGCAAAATTTTATTTTTTTATGAGATCAAAACTTAAAATAACAATTTTTTATATAAAATTTTTTGGAGACATTGGGAGCACTGCACTTGCCTTCAACATAGATCCGTCCATGCTAACAGGTGGCCAACTTTCAATGACAAAATGCTGATCCTTTCTTCCCTCTAGTATCCATACCTATACTTGGTCATGTTTTTAATTATGTAGCTAATAATGCAAGTTAGGACAAAAGTTCCATCATCAGTCATAATCAGATAATAAACATTGCTTTCAATGATCTGGAATCATCAAACAGAATCGTGGGTTTTAGGTCAAACTTGTTCTGTGTCGTGTGTCAACGCCATTTCTTTTTAATTCAGACCACGGTCTCTCGACTTAAAAGCTTGACCAATGAATCATCTTATAATTACTAAACCCTTCAAGTTGTCATTTTTCCTGAAACTCTGTACCAACAGTACCTTTCTGAATCTGTCCCAAACAAGCTTCTACAATTTAACCTTTTCTCTTGGATTGGTATACGATCTATTTACATTTCACAGATGTGCTGGATGTCATAATTTAGTGATTTTGAAGAAACGCCATTTACAGAGCAACTGTATGAGCTGACAAGCGGTAAATTATGAGCTCCAAGTACCATATAAACAACTGTAGGGAGCATGGCCATTTACAAACATCAACATGCGAGTCATGCTTCCTCAATTATATAGAAAGGTTACACGCTACATTCATCGAAAGATGAATTCTTTAAGACCCCAAGACACCAATAATATTCTACTTCTAAGCAAATATGCTACTTCTCAAACGGTACCAAAGCTGATAATGCATAGATTATTCGTCCCTTCCAGCCCTGAAGCATCCATTGGCCGTCCTCATCTATAACAAAGTTGTCATTGTAGTTCGATTTCACTATGGTTCTCATTTTCTTTAAGATATCCTGATCAAGTGGAAGTTGCTTGAACCCAGCCCTCTGGTGTCGAATTTTCCATTGCTTGTAAGACTCAGGCCTTTCTAGCCTCTCCCCACCTTCGCAGGCTATGACATTTGTAGCAAACCTGCCCCATACTTCTCTCTCCATCAGTAATCTCCCTTGATCTTCCCTGGGAATAGTTGCATCAATCATGTCAAACATCGCTGAGAAGTGGTAGTATGCGTCCCTAAAGCGAGTGAGGAAGAAGGGTGCATTGTAAGTTCCATTTACCACCCCGTGGATAAAAATATCAGGGTTAATTCTTCGCATTAGCTTTAGAACAGCGTCTCTGGCACTGTTCATCGTCATGGTGTCATCAGGAAGAGTCTTTAACTTGTACAAACAGTTAATGACAGTTATCTCACTTCTATCAATCTTTAGATCTTCGTACCGTATAGTTTCCCATCTCTTAGCTATACCATAATATTCAAATGGGATATTGAACTTCTGACAGAACTTCCCGAGACGGCGACCTGTCTCGTCAACCCTTTCTGCAGGCCGAAAACCTGGTTGAGGAAAATCAATTCCTGTAATCCGCAACTTTGGAGGTCCTTCAGATCGTGTTGAGAGATTTTCAATGAGGGAAGGCCACTGAAAGCCATGTCGAATGCCAAAATCAATAATGTGGATCCTGCTTGCTTTCGCTGCTAGTTTCACAATATGTTGTTCTGCAAAGAAATCTGACATTCTATTGAAGGGACATGCTGTCACATAAACTTGGTAAGCTCTTAGGAGATCTGCAGCTGATATCCTGCCGCTTATATGTGGTGTGTACCCAGGCGTCCCCGTGCCAGCCAGCCTGGCCTCAAGTCCATTGGCAAAATAATGAGCCAACCTTTGGTTTCCATCACCAAAAGGAGAAGAGTGTTGCCTAATCTGCCTTACAAGCTCTGTTGTGGCCTTTTGGTCATTTCCAGCTACAGCTTGTGCACATTGAGATAGGAGTGTCCACAAATCTACCAGATCCCTTTTCTTACCCCTCTTCTTTGAGCGAGCTGTTCGGCCATCACACCCTTTTGTATGCTTATTTGACTTTACAGTTACTTCATTTTTTGATGCATTCTGACGAGTGCCTGTTTCTGACTCGTTCTGATAGAGCAATATGGTATCTAATATCTCAGATTCCTCAGGTTCTTCAATTGAAACTGCAGACTGCTTGTTGCTTCTCCCTTCAGAGTATGCAATGGTTTTACGATGACGGTGTGTACTTTCCGTTGAATTACTTAAGTTCCTATTGTCCTTTTCATGATTAAGAACTGGAATCAAAGAATTACAAAATGAAAGTGACTCGGTGCATGAATCCAGTTCATGATTTTCGAAAGAAACCACAAATGAGTTCTCTGTAGAAGAGGGTTTTAGTTCACTATGATCAAACATCCACATAGATTCAACCAAATTGATGGCTGTAGTGTTGCTGCTATCATCTATGGAACTCCAAACCGAACTGCCATCTAATACACTCTGATTGCTTTGTGCAAAGCAAAGAGATTCACTTGACTTTGGGTACTCCTGTCCCAGGACGTCATAGAATGATTTCTCAGCGGCTTGGAGGGCCAAGTGATCCTGCAAATTGGGGGCCTCGCCCTCTAAGTCTTCTTCCATGAGCATATCACTTATGTACTTGAGAACGGCATTGGAGAAGTCACTACTGTCTAAAGAGTCTCCATCTGAGCTTGAGAGATGAGAAGTTGCTAATTCAGTGCTTGGACAGTGTGCATTTGCTGGAATTGGTGGCTGATGAGGACCCTCATCGAGTTCAAAACTACTGTGATTTTGATTCTTAATGATCGAAATTGTGCCATGTTCATTGTTGAATGTGGTCATAGGACTTGGAAAATCTTGGGAAACAGCATTATCCATGATTTTTGTTGAACAGAGAGACAGACTTTTGGTTTCCCAGGGCTTACAACTAGGAATAAATTTCCAGCAGTTGAGGATGTCAAGAAAAACAAAATCTATGGGAGTTAAAGTTGAGAGTAGTGGAAGAAGATAGCGAGAATATCATCCAATTAATGGGAAACTCATAGTAGTTCTACTTGAAGAAGTTGAGTTGCAGAAGCTGAGGGTAAAGGCCCAGATAGCTATGTAACACCAAACTCACAAACAAAAGAAATAGAAAATTGAGGAGAACAGGAGTAAAAAGGAGAAGAAAAGAAGCCGAAAGCGGGTCAGGTTACCTTGATCAAGAAACTCAGAGCACAGCACAGAAGCCATTTCGACGCTGTTAGGAAAAAGCTGCGGGTGACACAAATCTCATGTTGATGATCTTTGAGTGAAATGGTTATGTTGCACAGACAGAACCAGTGAAACAGTTTGTAAACTCAAGTTATAGCAAATACTAGTGCTGCGTTGGAGTTGGAGCCAATGGAGCCAATGAGTTGCCCTTGCCACACTTTCTGAATATATTTAACATTTAAAGCACAAAAAAATCTCATAGCAACTTCAGCTTTCGGATTTAACGTTAAAATGAATCGAACTAAAAAAAAAAAAGCTCACTGGTGTCATGGTGCCTTTTTTTTTTTTAACTTGTATATCGTGTATAGGGTCACACATGTGGCCATGTGCCTTTCATACACTTACCCTGCCAGTTTAACCTCATGCTTCTCCTTTTTTCAGTAGGACATTGAATAATATAAATTTATACTGATCAGTACAACTTATGTAAAAAAAAAAAAACTTTTACTAAATAGAACTTGTCCTACCTCTCTACCCCCTGGTAATATTTACCCCATGCTTGTGGATTTCGGTCATGTGAAGTCCTAGGTTTAGGAAGTGTTCTGATTGTCAGTAATATCGAACCAATGAGACTTGATTCTCAGGACGAGTGCTGATTTTATGGACTTTGTTCTTTTGTTACTTTTTGAGTTAGTACTTATAAGTGAATTGAATTGCTGCTTTAACTCCCTCGATATTGTCTGGAAAGTATCTGACAGAAGTTCATTGGGACCTTTTTGTCTGCTATGCTGCGAATATTCTACTTCTATTAGGGTTTCCTAGGAATTGCTGCCTTGGCTGATGCCTCTTTATTTCACAGATTTAAGCTGTGAAAGTTAAAAAATGCCCAACCTTAACATATATTCATAAATTTCCTAAAGTTAATTCAATCTATAATTGTTAAACTTCTATTGTCAATATATCATGTCAAATGGGCCGTAACTTATTCTTATGGGGCGTGAAGAATTGGTGGGGGGCTTTTGTAGCGCACCCCAATGCTTCATGATGCGAGTTCTATTATTAGCCTCTTCCTCTTTAACTTCTACGACATTCAGTTTTGGCTCTGCTACAAATCCAATGCACCGGTAATAAGAGTTCTACTTTAAAGGTTATATTTAGCGTCAGACCATGGTAAACTTTGGGTGACACAGGTTAAAGACAGACTGGAAGAAACTTGCCTAGTGATATCTGCTTAAAAATCATAGACATGGGAAGAACGTCATAGTAACCTGAGCTAGCTAGGAATGGAGCCATCTGGGTTTAATCTGTTTCCGATTACGGTTCCCTTGGAGCTTCCCAATTGAAAAGGGCTTGGCATTATTCTAAACATAGGTGATAGGCTCCTTTTACTTCTATACATCCAATATGTTTTCATTGCAGAAACACAGCAACGAGAACTAATTACAACTCGCTTTCCATTCACTCATACCACAATACATATTGGAGGTTATATTTACATCTTTTTACAAAACAAAAAGACAAAAACTTTCTAGTAATATGATCGAAGCTGCTGCTGCTACTACTACTACATTCTACTACTACATTATGATACTTGGAAAAATAGTCATCTTTTACTCCAACAAAGGTTTCCAAACTGAAAGAGCATAAACTATCCTTCCCTTCCATCCCTGAAGCATCCACTGGCCATCCTGATCAACAACAAAATTCTCATTATATTCTGATTTCACTATAGATTTTACTTTTCTCAGAATGTCTTGATCTAACTGAAGCTGCCTGAACCCAATTCTCAGATTCCGGAGTTGCCACTGCTTGTAAGTCTCAGGCCTCTCAACTCTCTCTATACCCTCACAAGCTATAACATTCGTAATATCTCTTCCAAATATCTCTCTCTCATACAGCTGTCTCTGTTCATCCTCGCGAGGCACAGTAGCCTCAAACATATCAAACAACGAGGAGAAGTGGAAGAGAGCCTCACGAAACCGAGTAACAAAGAAGGGCGCATTGTAATTGCCATTAACAACCCCATGGATGAAAACGTCTGGCCTGATGCTTTTGATCAATTTTAGAACCGCATCTCTTGCACTGTTCGCTACAACGGTATCGTCAGGGAGGTTCCTTAGTCTATACAAGCAGTTGACAACCGTCATCTCATCTCGGTCAATCTTGAGATCCTCATATTTGATGGTTTCCCATTTCTGTGCTATGACGTTATACTCAAATGGGACATTAAACCTCTCACAGTATCTAGCCAAACGACGCCCAGTTTCTTCAACCCTTTCTGCAGGTCGGAAGCCTGGTTGAGGAAGTTCAATTCCCGTGATACGTAACTTGGGAGGTCCACCAGTCCTTTCTGAGAGACGTTGAATAAGGCAAGGCCATTGGAAACCATAAAGAATGCCAAAATCAATGATGTGAAGCCTAGTCGCTTTTTCTGCAAACTTAATAATTGTACGGTTAGCAAAGAAATTAGACATTCTTTTGAAGGGGCACGCTTTAACAAACACCTGGTAAGCTCTCAAGATATCAACAGCAGGAGTCTTGTTGCTGAGAAGTGGTGTATAAGTAGGTGCCCTCGTGCCGGCTAAACGTGTCTCAAGGGCATTGGCAAAGTAATGTGCCAACCTTTGGTTTCCATCACCATAACGAGAAGAGTGTTGTGTAATCTGCTTAAGCAGGTCAGTGGCAGTCCTTTGATCAAGGTTGGCCACAGCTTGAGCACATTGAGTTAAGGGAGTCCACAAGTCAACCAGTTCTCCTTGATTACCTTGTTTTCTCACTCGCGAAGCTCTGCCATTAGATCCTTTTCTGTTACCATTCCTACTTGCTCCACTCTGCGACTTGTCCTCAATAGCACATGACATAGATCCACTGCTTTCACCAGGACAGAGTAACACCTGATCGAACATGTCAGACTGCTCAGATTCAGCAAGAGAAAAGGCAGAATGCTTGCTGCTCCTTCCTTCTAAATCATCAATGTCCTCACGTTGATGACTTTTCCTACCCAGCACATTGGTTGGAGACTGATCTCTCTTCTCGTGGTCGGAAGGCTTTGCTGAGTTTCCATTTGGAGCCAATAATAAAGAATCGTAACCTTGAAGAGACTTCGCCAATTCTCCTATCCCACTATCCTTCAAGCCCAGGGGCTGCAACTCACCAGGGAAATCAGGTCCTAGAAGGATACTTACAGGAGAGTCCAGGAGAAAACTTTGCAAACCAGACAACTGGAGGTTGTCTTGAGAGAAAATCCCATCTAAGTTTTGAGGATCAACACTACTACTCGAATTGGAACTATCAACAGGGTTTTCACTTTTTTGATCAAGAAATGACAGAGACTGACATGAGGAATGAGGATATTCCTGGCCAAGGACATCATAGAAGGATTTCTCAGCAGCTTGCAGGGCTAAACAGTCCTGCAGCATACAGTTCTTACCCTCCAAGTCCTCTTCCATAAGCATATCGTTGATGTACTTCAGAGTAGCATTACTGCTGGGTTGATCTGATTCTGGATTTGAGGATTGAGGAAATGATTTCATGTCCTTTGAAGGGGTAAAACTGGTAGAATCAACAGGTGGATGGGAATTACTGAGATTAGGGGTAGGTTTGAATCCAATAAGAAGGTTCCTATTTGAAGAACAAGAAATTGGGCCGTGATTAGATACGAATCTGTTAATTGAATTGGGATGTTCCTGGGGAAGAGTATCCATGAAGAATAAAGACCCTTGTTTGGTATGGGAAGAACTGCGGATAAAAAGAAAAAAGGAATTCTTGATAAGATACTCAAAAGGTTAGGAAAGGGGCAAACTTTACCTAGCTGCTCAATAGCAGTTGACTGACTACCGATTAAATAAAGTGTGAACAACAAATGAAACTAGTTAACAGACCCCAAATGTAAAGAGGCAAGAATTTTTGGATATATATGTAGAGAGAGAGAGCATACCAAATAAAGCAGATCACAGACGATGAACTGAATTGCTAGAATTCTCCAGGCCAAGGGTAGAAGAAGCTAGAGCCAAAAAGAGCTGGATTAAAAGGAATGCGTACCTCAACCAAAACAACCCCTTTTCAACGCTCAGCCAAGCATGAAGATCGGAAGAGTATAAGCACTTATTTAAAAGAAACTGATCGAGCACACACCCAGAAAGAAAGCAGTGAAGTTTCGAAGAAAGTAAGTCGAAACAAGCCACGCCGCCTCTTAAAATAATATCCTGGGCCTTTGGAGGAGGGCAACTGTGAGTACGAGTAGGCTAGGCTTTATGATGTGGGAGGCATTGACAGGTGTATTATTAACCTTTCTGACTCTGGTCTAACTTTGAATTTTACAAGTCTTGAGCTACAAGTCATTGACCTAATGTGAATCCAAAAACCACAGCCAATAAATGTAGAGTAGAGTGGTTGGATGCACAAGACACGACATTACGTCCCGATTGAGGGTCTCTTCCATTTCAAAAGAAACATAAAACCTTGCGGTCGAGGCCAGTTCTAGAGTGTACTTATTTTTATTTATTTATAGTATCCACAATGGACCGACTGGCTCTTATCTTCCTGGCAACTGGAGTCAGTCCGTTTTAACCTCTCAGGTGCACGTCGCTGTAAGCGTCACCGATGAAGACCACCCGTTTGCGTGTGTTTCTAATCATGCCCGTACGCTCAGCTTCCACGATCTAGCCAAAAAAAAATTTCTTTTTGGTAAATGGATCTAGCCAAAATTTACTGTGCGATAACTCCAAAAAAATGTATAACCTAATTCACAACCCACGCTAAGGGAGAAGAAACAATTTGTTAAATATCTGTTGACTAACTGAATTCTTGGCATGCCCATTTTGATCTAAAACAACTTCAGTCAAAGCAGCAAACAAGAACTCTTAATATTTGAAAAAAAAATAAGTTGATTATGATACTAAATTACACCTGATGTTAACAAAATAACTATGGTAACACTTTAAATCTTAAAGAAAGAAACTAAACTATTAATCTAATCTACTATTAATCTAATCTATGTGATATCATAATTAAATAATTTGAATGCATTAAATATTAATATGAAACTAACACATATTATATTACTTTTGAAAAAAATAATTGATCTCATAAATTAAAATATAGAGATACTTAAACTAATGTATGGGTGATTATTAGAGAATAAGTCACTGAACTGACCCGATTATGAAAATTCCAAATAGAATATTACTTATGTGTCTATGGGTTATCTCATAATGATGGTTGTATAATTGATCCTCAGACTTGAGATTACTAAGGTATCTAGTGGAGGAATTATTGTGTTTGATGCTATTTATGAATCGTCCTAAGATAATTCAGTCGGTAGTAATTGGATACAGTGTGAACCATATGTAGATAGTTGAGTAAGTCAATATAAGATTTGTCACTCTAAAATAATTAGAGAGAATATTCTAATGTTTTTTATTAGTAATGATTTATGAAATTCTTTAGGCAGAGTGAATTGATATTTGAAAAGGAGTTTTCAAATTTTAATTATAAATCAATTACTAATTAGCAAGAATGAACATGATTAGATAATAAAGTAGACAATATATCCATACTCTGTTCAATTAGAATATTGAATGACGAAAAGATTAAGTTATATATTATAGCCATGCATGGACAGGTTAAGTCAATCACTTTGATATTCCTGATATTTAGGTAATCATGACATGTTGCTAAACGTCCATCATGATTCATGATTATGAATTATTTAATTGAAGAATTAAAGATAAATTAAAAGAAGTTTTAATTTATCACATTCTAATTGTGAATTATAATTATAATTTATAATCATTGCCAATTTATTAAGAACTTAATGGGTCACACATCAAAGAGTAATTTGTGAAAGAAAAATCAATTTAATTAAGTTGAACTTAATTATAAAGTTTGAGAAACTTTGGGGATCAAATATGAGACATTTGATTTTATTAAAATTAAATTAATTAGAATTAGAATTTGATTTTAATTATAATTATAATTAAAGATATTTAATTTTAATAAAAGATTGTTATGATTTTTTCTATTTAAAGGAAAGAGCTTTTTGGAAGCTAACACTTTTTGTCTTCTTCCTCTCAAATCAGTTTGAGAATTGCTCTGTGAATATTATCAGAGGCTGAACACTTGAACAACTCGTGATTGATCAATCGGAAATTTTTTTTAAGATTTTTCAACAGAAAATCGAACAAGGTATGATTTCTAAATCGTTTTATGTCTTATTCAAGCTTATTAAATTATCGGGATCTGCTCGAAATCTGTAAAAAAAATTTATTTTTTGCTGTGCCCGTGATTCGATCATGGTCGGATTCCAAGAGTAGTATCAGAGCTTCCTTTAGTTGCTTCACTTAGATTCGATGCTTGGTTCTTGTTGATTTTGATACAAATTAATGTGTTGTGCTTCGAGTGTTGTTCTTTATACGATACCAATTTTGTCTTTCTCCTTCCTGAGCTTTCTTCCTGCGTTTATTGCATATGCTTCCTGCCATCACTGTCAATTTTATTTTTTTAACAAGATTACATTTGATACCTAAATAAGCATTCAAAACGAGATTGTTTTGAGTCTCCTTGTTTTATATCTGTTCACGCATGTTCCCTATTTTTCCTATATGTATTGATCAAATTTGAAAAATATGTTTTTCATATGCTTGCGATTTTCATACTACCTTGTGCAATACTTTTCTGTTTGTTTTTGTTTTTTTAAACCTGTTTATTGCCTTGACAATGCCCATCGCAATGCTACTGGTTGGCATCGCTGTGATGCCCATCATGACAGCACTGGATGGGGCGTTGAGGCGATTATTGCCCATCGAATGGCGACACTATAGATGGCATCGCCACTGGAGAAATCGATGGGCCTTAATCGCCCGTCGAATAGCGACGCCACTGGAGAAGGCATGGGCATTAATCGCCCATCATAGGTGACGCCATCAGCCCGTGGATGGCGCAAACAATGGTAGATGCAGGTGACCGACGGTGAGAAGTGGAAACGTAGGAAGATGGGTTGCGGTTGAAAAGATAAGGAAGCATAAGACACGGGGTTGGAAAAACATTGGAGTAGCACATTCCATAGAAGGAGCGATATGGGAGGGAGCGGTTGTAGAAGACGGTGGAAGCTTCTGGAGAAGACGATGGGTGCGTGTGGAACACATGCCCACCGTTCTCGAGAAGCATCCATCTCAGACATTAACTGGTTAACCTATCTTTGACCGCGGGGCGCGTGTAATGCATGCGCTAGATACCCTCCCAACCCCTTTTATGCGTTTTTAAATATTTTTTAAAAATCCCTAAATTGTTATTTAATTAATTTAATAGAGATTAAATTAATTTCAACTCTTAATAAAATTGAAAAGTGTTTTACTAATTTTTGAAAATTGTTATCAAAGGGAATTTTATTAGGAAAAATTTTCGAATTTAATTTAATTTTTCAAGAGTTGAAATAAATTAAATTTTTTATCAAATCAATAGTTAGAATCAAGCAAAAGTTTTAAATAATTTCATTCATAATTGGATTATGTTTGAAATTATAAATATAATGAGATAATATTATTTTGATGAGATTGGAAAATTTTGAAATTTTAAAGCCCCTACATAAAATATTAAGTACACGTTATGAACGTGATAGTTGTCTTTCATTATTTGAGAATAAAACCATAATTATGTTTATTGTTTGGCTTGTTGAGTAAACTCAAGGTCACTTTAATCCGGATATGTTTTATCTTAAACTAATGAGTTCTACTTAACTAAAATTGTATGATTTAGATGAGTAAACGCATGATCATATAAATTTAGAGGTAGGGTTAGGAATAATGTATGTGATATATTTTTGGCAAAAGTTGTCACTTAACGGTTTTAGGAGTCACATGAGATGTGATTGAAAAGTTATTTTCTACCTAATTTATTTTTTAGTTGGTTTGTTAAGCAAAGTCAAGATCAATTAATTTTAAATAGGATCCTAGCCCACAAAGAAATTATTTGATAATTTTTCGATATAATAGTGAGGGTTATTATTTTGAAGAAAATAGTAGGAGTAATCAAATATTTTAAAGTCCTTGTTTTATTCGATTTTTGGTATAAACTAATATATGCTCCTTTTATGTTTTTCAGTTATTGAATTTGAAGATAAGTACCAACTTGACATTAAGGAGCATCATGGATGCTAATAACCTGACTAGACCTAACTTTTCGGACTGACTACAAAACTTAAGAATAGTTCTTAGGCAAGAAAAGAAGTTGTACGTTCTTAATATTCCTACTCCATCAGAACCTTGCTCAGATGTAATTGATGAAGATTGGGAGAAATATCAGCGTTATATTGATGACGTTGAACAAGCTACATTTGTGATGTTAGCTTGCATGTCTCCTAAACTTCAGAGGCAGCATGACAACATGGATGCCCCAACTATGATACTGCATCTTAAGGAGTTATTTGGTGCACAAAGTAGGGTGGAGAGATATCAAATCTCCAAGGCACTGTTTCAATGCAAGATGACAGAAGGATCTTCAGTCAACCTTCATGTGCTGAAGATGATTGGGTATATTAAAAAATTGGCCAATTAGGTTTTGTCATGGATCACGAGTTAAGCGTTGATCTGGTGCCGCAGTCTCTAAGTTCAAGCTTTTCATAGTTCATCATGAACTTCAACATGAATCAGAAGGATATGACATTGCCTAAACTGTTGAACATACTTAAGACTACGGAAGGGTGCCTTAAGAAGAAACCCAATTTTGTACTTGTCAGTTCTTCTAAAAGCAAGAAAAAGGGCTTTAAAAAGAATAATAATAATAAACAGAAGGCTTTTACTAATGTAGTAAAAGCCAAAAAAGGTGTCAAGAATAAGAATAATGACAAGGGCACATGTTTTCATTGCGAAGTCAACGAACATTGGAAGAGGAACTACCCATCTTATCTTGCTTGCCTGAAAGATAAAAAGCTTAAGGAAGCTATCTCTTTAAGTATGTTTATGGTTGAGATCAATCTTTCTACTTCTGTTCCACATTCTTGGGTATTACATACTGGTTGTGGTTCTCACATATGTAATAACATGCAGATGTTAACAAGGAGTAGATCATTGAAGAAGGGTGAAGTGGATCTGCGAGTTGGCAATGGAGCAAGAGTTGCTAAATTAGTTGTAGGAACTTGTAGTTTAACTTTGCCTTCTAGCCTTATATCAGAACTTGATAATTGTTATTATGTTCTTGTTATTATAAGAAACATCATTTCTATTTCTTATTTGGATTTGAATGGATTTTTCTTTATAATTAAGGATAGTTGTTCTTTTTATAAAGATGATATTTATTATAGATCTGGATTGCTTACAAATGGTTTGTATAAGTTAGATCTTGAAAGGCCAATTCTTAACATAAATAGTACAAAAAGAAAATTAAGTAACCAAACTCCATCTTATTTATGGCATTGTAGGTTAGGTTATATCAATGAAACTAGAATCACAAAATTACATAAAGAAGGATATTTGGATCCTTTTGGTTATCAATAATATGAAATTTGTGAATCTTGTTTATTGGAAAAGATGACCAAACTACCCTTTAAGGGAAAGGGATAACGTGCTAGTGAGTTACTAGAATTAATACATTCAGATGTATGTAGGCCTATGTCCACAAATGCTAGAGGTGGATACTCATATTTCATTATGTTTACAGATTACCATTCTAGATATGGTTATGTGTTCTTGATGAAACAAAAGTATTAATCATTTTAAAAATTCAAAGAATTTAGACTAGGGGTAGAGAAACAAACTGGAAAAAGTATTAAGACACTTTGGTCAGATCAAGGTGGTGAATACTTAGACCACGAGTTTCTTGGTTACTTAAAAGAGAATGGGATTATCTCACAATGTTTTCCTCCTACAACTCCACAACATAATGGAGTTTCTGATAGGAGAAATCATACACTATTAGATATGGTACGGTCCATGACAAGTCATGCAATCCTTCCTATATCTTTTTAGGGATATGCAATTGAAACTACAATATATCTTCTAAATAGAGTTCCACCTAAATCAGTTGATAAGACACCATATGAGATAAAACCATAATTATCACATTTAAAGATCTGGGGATGTGAAGCTTATATGAAGCGTGCTATGTCTGATAAGCTTCAAGCTAAATAAGATAAATGCAAATTTGTGGGGTATCCGAAAAAGAGTTTCAGTTATCAATTCTATCATCCTATTGAGCAAAAGGTTTTTGTCTCAAGACATGCTACATTCTTAGAAAGAGAATTTATTCTCAAGGAAAGTAATGGAAGTGAAGTAGAACTTAGAGAAGTGCAAGAGCCACAAATTCACATTGAAATGGAACAAGAACCTTAAGTTAATACATATGATGTACAATCGAGAGTTCAAGAGACACATAGCGAAAAACTAGTAGGATATGTCATCCTCCCACTAAATTAGATTTACATATTGAGCATGGAAAGGATAACGTATCACTCATACATGATGAGCCTACTATTTTTGAAGAAGCAATGCCAGACATCGATTCTTTAAAATGGCAAGAAGCCATGAAATTCTAAATAGAATCTATGTACACTAACCAAGTATGGACTTTGGTGGATGCACCTAAAGGTATAGTACCTATTAGGTGCAAATGGATTTTTAAGAGAAAAACTCACATGGATAGAAATGTACATATGTACAAAGCAAGGCTGGTGGCGAAAGGTTACAAACAAAAACAAAAAGTTGATTTTAATGAAACTTTTTCGCCAGTCGTAATGCTTAAATCCATAAGGATTTTATTGGCTATAACTACATTCCATGATTATGAAATTTGGCAAATGAATGTCAAAACAACATTTCTCAATGGGAATTTGCAAGAGGATGTGCATATGACACAACCTGAGGGTTTTGAAGCTAAAGAATTTCCTGATCAAGTATGTAAGTTACAAAGGTCCATTTATGGACTTAAGTAAGCTTCGTGGAGTTGGAACATCTGTTTTGATGAAACAATCAAAGAGTTTGATTTTATAAAAAATGTGGATGAACCTTATGTTTACAAGAAGATAAGTGGAGTGAAGTCATTTTCTTAGTGCTTTATGTGGATGACATATTACTTATTGTAAATGACATTTAAATGCTCCAGTATATTAAAATATGGTTATCTAAGAACTTTTCCATGAAGGATATATGAGAAGTAGCTTATATACTAGGTATAAAGATCTATCGAGATAGTTCAAAAAGGTTGCTTAGATTATCTTAATCCACGTACATAGATAAAGTGCTAAAGAGATTTAGCATGGAGAATTCCAAGAGGGGATTCTTACCCATATCGCATGAGATTTCTCTCTCATAAAGTATGTAACATCTTGTTTCTCATGCTAAGGGTTAAAACCTTAAGATATGGTATATGTGAGATCAATGATAGACTAAGAAAAATACATCTCATGCTCATGCATATTGTTAGCATACACACATATGAATTTAAATTTTGCACACATTAAAATGACTGTACATGCATTCATTGACAATTGCCGAGTATAATTAATTATAAATGTGATTATGTGAGTATTGTGAATTAATTGTATTGAAAATTGATGTGGAGAATTTATGTATTGATTTAAAATTTTTGGTGAATTGTGGGGAAGTAAATTGATGTATGGAAATTAGAGATAGGAATCAAATGACATTGGAGAATTGTTAAAAATGACTTTGAAAATTTCAGAAATTACTTAGAATTTGTAAGAAAATAATATTGAAGATTGGGAGATAATTGTAGTAAAAATATTGGAGTTGGTTGGACTAGTTAAATGAGAACAAGTTAAAGCCTTAAGAGATGGACGAGTGACAAGTGTCACATGTAAAGTTGATCTTAAAAAGTTTACTACTATTCTTTTAACTTTGAAAGACAAAGACACTGCTTGTCTTGTCTTAAAAATATCTTCTTCGTGGTTATCTTCTTCGAGCTTGTTCCTTTACATAGAGTTTTTCATCAAATCTTCACCAAAGAAAAACCTTGTTCTCATCTATCCATTTGCTACTCCCAACTTCAGTTCCCTTCTCTTTGCTTTAAGAAAAACTAAAGCTTGCCAACACCTTAAGTGGTTAACGTGAATTGCATGGAAACTAGGGCTTCTTGAGTTTTTGCAGATTTTGGAACTATATCGAGTAAGTATTGTGTAAATCCTTTAGAGTTATAGTTTTATGAAACCAAAATGGTGAATTATTTGTCATTGCATGATCATGAAGAATAGTTGTAAGATGATGGTCTAAGATGAGAAAGATTGTTTAAATGATAGATAGAGGAAGAAATTTAAGAGAATGTAAAAAATGAAATTGAAGTGTCGGGTTTAGTGAAAGAAGATAAGTTAGAGAAGTTAGTTTATAATAAAAGAAAGAAAAGCAAAATAGGGGTAAAAAATGTGTCTGAAGCTTCCATGATTAAACTATATTGATCTAGGAAGATTATGACAAAATTGTCTTCATGAAAGTTGTAGATCTTTCTTTTAACTTTTTATTGATATAAAGTTTGAAAATTTTGGATTTCTGGATTGAAAGTTATGAAGATTTGAAGTTAGGGTGTACGACTGGGAAAGCCCCGCTATTGTCCAGGCAATCGCGTATCATCCAGACGATCACGACCCCGCTATCGTCCAGATGATCACGTATCGTCCAGACAATAGCGACCCACTATTGTTCAGACGATCGTGACTTTGAAGGTTGGAGGCTGACGAACATCCTTCAATATTTTGGCTATATCTCCTTCGTCTGACCTCCAAAGGACATGCAACTTGAACCATTGGACTCGTAACACATTGATCTTCATCTCCACAAAAAATTATAACCATCTGAAATCATTCGGGAGAGATTGATTGATGAATTTGTGATGAAATTAATAAGGAGTTTTGGAAGATGATAACTGGAGCATTTTCACTGAACATGCTTCGGTATTTTAGGCATAACTTGTTATGTAGTTATTGAAATAAGATGATTTTTAATTTGGATTAAACTAGAGACATAGAAATACATTTTTTTTAAGGAGTTGAAATTTATTTCTGTCTTTAGAATTCCATATTTTTGAATTAAAGTTGAGTACAAGATACTGTTTAAGCTTATGAATAGTCCAAATTATTTCTGAATATAACTTTTGAAGTACTAAACCAAATTGAATGATTGTGGCATCATTAGAAACTTTAGACGATTCGAAACTCTTTTCTAGAAGAAGGTATTACCAAATTACTTCATTTACTAACCAAAATGATCACGGAAAATTAACCTAAAGTTTTGGATTTTTGGAGGTGATATAGGACTGAAATGAGAGTTTGGATAATTGTTTGGTCTTGTAATGCTGAAATAACATTAATAAGTAAATTGTTGGTATTAAAGTACCAAAGACATGTGTATAATGGAGATGAAGTGGTTCGTATGATTAAATTTGTGGTTCAAGAAGAGGAGTTAAGTATATCTAGTAAAAGTAAATGAGAAATGAGTTATTATCAAAGCAAATTATGCTAAAAAAAAGAGAATGTGATAAGATGTGAAATTTGATAATATGCCCGAGATTGTCACGAACATGCATCATACATATTCCATATACACACGTGTGCATAAATGAATGCTTATAATTATGCAAAGTTATTAATATGTGTGTGTGCAATGTGCGTATTGCATAATTTTGATATGCAAGATGAATGTTCGCATTCAGATATTTCCAGATCATAGAAGCTAATGCTAATCTTGAGCGTACTGTGAGTAGACCTTGATGGTCTTACTTCATTATTTGTTTGTTTATTTTATAAATTTTGTGATTATGAATGAGATTTGAATGTGATTGTTCTGATTCTGGACAATGAATGTTCGAGGGGTTTGCTAAATGTGAAGATATCAAAGTGCTACTTGTATGTGAATTTGATGAAATAAGTGATACATGATTTGATTGTTAAACATCTGCATATGAAAGAAATATGATTCTCAACTTAAATGTTGAATGCCGGACTAAGGTCTGATGACAAGTGAAAGTGAACAATTGATCATATGCGGTTGATGCATTTCATTACATGAATGCGTGAAAGATAAAGGCAGATGTGACCGGACTAGCCACCGAAAAAGAGCTTAAAGGTCAGACTGTGAAAAAGAGCTTAGAGCTCAGAAAGTGATAAAGAGTCAAAGGCTCATTATATAAAATGAGCCCGGTATTTCCAACGGATAAGGAACAGTTATTAATGAACCTGGTATTCACAATGAATACGGGACAGTTATAGGCACTCGGTCACAATAATAACAAATTGAAAGTGAGTCTCATAAGCATTGCATATGCATGCGATATGCATGATTTTAATAATTTGAATGATTTCTAAGTGTGAAATATGTCTGAAATGAATGTGATTTTATGAATTGTATGTGTTATATGGTTGAGTGAGCCATCGATGATGGTCACTTACTGAATTCACAAAACTCATCCAAAATTTTCAATTATTTTTCAGGCTCTGAAGAGTACCTCGTTACACTAACGGGAGTACAGACACTACATTCAAGTAAGAGATAGAGGTCGGGATCAGTTCGCGTCTGCATTTGTACTTTCTTATTTTTGTATCAATTTTGTATATTTTGAAATTTCTGTATAATACGAATCTGAATATTTTAGTATGTAATAGCTTTTGAAATTGGAAATGTTGGCAAATGAGATTGATCAAAGTGTAATAATAATCATTGTGCTTTCGAGGTTTATGTAATAAAAAGTATGGGCCTGAAATTGAATATTGATTTCCATGTACGCATGTGATATTTTTGAAAATTTTGTACCAAGTTTTGAGCGTTTGTCTGTTCTAGCATGCCGCTCTTTTGGGATTTACACCCGAACATCACTCAGGATGTCAGGCACGTGTCTTGCGAGTGTAGGGTGCTCAGAGTATGCGTCCAAAGACACAAAAGGAGAGAGATAAAATAGATTGCATTCCATATGCTTCGGCAAATGGACCAATCATGTATGCGATGCTATGTACTAAATCAGATGTTGCTTATGCTTTGAGCATAACAATCAGATAGTCACTGGAGGGCTATGAAAAATATCTTAAAGTAATTGAGAAGGACGAAAGATATTTTTCTGGTCTATGGAGGAACCGAGTTGAGAGTTTAGGGTCATTCGGATGCTAGTTTCCAATCTGATAAAGATGATAGTAGATCACAGTCAAGGTATATTTTTACTCTTTGTGGTGGTGCGGTTAATTGAAGAGTTCCAAAAAACCAAACATCGCAGATTCAACAACTGAAGCTGAGTATATTGTAGTTTCTGAGGCAGCGAAGGAAGTAGTTTAGATCAAGAAGTTCATCACTGAACTTGGAGTGGTTCCTAGCATTGTTGATCTGGTAGTAGTGTACTGTGACAACAATGGTGCTATTGCCAAGCAAAGAAACCTAGGTCTTATCAACGTTCCAAACATGTACTCAAGAAGTTTCACTTGATCAGAGAGATAGTGGAGTGGAGAGACATAGCATTGGAGCAAGTTCCCACTGAAGAGAATCTAACATATCCTCTTACTAAGCCATTGTCTCAAAAGAGACATGATCGACATATGGATGGATATGATTTTAGATTCGTAGGGGATTGGCTTTAGTGCAAGTGGGAGATTGTTAGTTCATGCCTTTGCAGCCAATCAATTGGATGCAAATTAATGTATGACATTATTTTGAATTAATGAAAAGGCTTTATTTATCTTTATGTATTAATTTAATTAATGTTCACTATCTTTAGATGTTCCTCTTATATGGTCTTTATCCTTTGGAGCTGATGTTTATCCTCTGTGATCTTATCTGCCACATCATCCAAGATCTCTCTATGATCTCTATCAGTTATAATGAGTCATACAAGCCAAAGTTGGTTATAGCACATTGGTCCAGTCCAATGTTTCCCCATGTCAAGTTGATTAGCCATGGTCCGTTCATTTGAGCATACACCTTTCCTTAGTCCATTAAGAACTTAACCTTAGTCATGTAGGTTCGTACAAGGTCCGAAACTCTACCAAAACTTGCACCATGCTTAATCTAACTCGCTAAGTCACCTTAGAGCCTTCGCATGCTACTGCCATGTATGTGATCTAACTAACTTTCCATCCAAGGTCCGTTTCCAGCTAGCTATGAAATGACTTTATGTGCTAAGAGGCTAACATTTAGTCACTCAAAACACAGACTCACCCACACACTTAATTCCGAAAACCAAATTGAAATTCAAATCATTAATCCTTAAAACAGAAACCCATATAATCTACATGTTCTTTATTTGTTATTTGGTACATCATTGCAATTTTTGGCATGGGAATGAATTTTAAAGTATGGAATACGAAGTGGGATGATGACTTATAACAATGTTTACAAGAAAGAAACCATTAGCTGCCATATCTAATGAAGAATTGAACATTCATAACCTTACAGAAATGGCATTGCCTGACCATCCATAAATCTTGCAAGAAGGCCAGGGAACAAGTGTAATTTTCTCTGCAAAGAAGATCAATGTTTGAAATCACAAAATCAGGAAATGTTGGATTGCAGTTCTCGAGGTTGGAGTGGCATGTTTATCTAAGATACCATAGGAGCAAATGAAATTAGGCGTGTGACACCCAAGGAATTGAGAAATGTTTATAAGCTTCTAAATAAGAAGCATGTCTCACTGCCAACTTCTAAAGTACGGATCAGATGAAGTGTAAAATTGGAAGAATTTAAGTCAAACATTAAAAGGCTTGTCCAAAATTTAGAATAACATAATAAAATAACTTCAGATCTCTTTAGACGACTTTTAAAGTAGTGCTTCCTTCAGCAAAATATCTTGGATTTGGATTTATTTCAAAAAAAATTATAAATTTATCAAAGGCCATTAGTTCCTCCCAGACAAGTGGACAATAGATCAGTAACATAAAAGATTCAATTACTTGTCTAGAACATTTATCCCTACAATTTCCAGTGATAACCCTATCGATAAATACTTCAAAATCACATTGACTTGTGCAGAACAATAATTCACAGGGAATTTTACATCAGTTGAAATCGTGGTGTGACCAAATGATTATATTCTTTTGTAACACGTAGGATAGACCTTATTACGTGTCCCAGATCGTTCATAAAAGGGTTTAAGATAAAGGAAATGCGGAATACCTGATTTCGGTTCCATCTGATTTTCCAAAGCAATTTTTAAGGCCAAAATGAGCTCCAAACTCCTAGGACCTTTACGAAAAATGTTCACGGACATGCAATTAATGCCTTTCTATAGTTTTCTTAAGACATAAGCACTGTTAATGGGTCAGAGGATCCGTATGCTTACGAATTACATACGCAATTGTAGGAGACCTGAACCTTTAGATTTAACTTTCATATTGGGCTTCCCCATCACAAACTCGATATGGGTCCAGTCCACACTAATCAGGATCTATTTTTCTCCTGAAATTCGAAACATTAATTTAGACCATTTATTAGGCCATTTTATTACCTTTATCTAGATTAATTATGTAACTTAACCGATAAGTTATTGAAAAATTGAAAATATAATAATAGTTATATGAGGAAGGATAAATTTGTCTAACATTCTCCCCCTTGGACAAGTATTAATTGTAGTTGTGACTTAAGTTTTAAAATAGTTAAAAATCAGTTAAGTCACACTACTCTATTGGTACCAAATTTTAAAAATTAAAAAACATTCGATCCAAAGGTAATGAAAGTCCAACATTCTGTCCTGTAAGGCTTTCGATACTGAAAAATATCAAACACACGTGTCATGTCCAACACAGGTCCAATATAATCGCGAATATCTTATACCTCACTAACATGAATGGAAAAATGGAGTGCAGAAAACTAGGATGATACCTGTATGATCTAAAATGTATCATCTTTGCTTGTAGGTCTCGATTTCTCCAATTTTATGCTAAATTCTATGTACTAAACTACAGCGAAGAAATCATGTCTTCTCTCACCGAATGCTAAACAACATTAGAGAAAACATGTCTTCTCTCACCAGATACTAAACAACATTAAAGAAAACCTTTATGTTCTCCCACTGAATGCTAAATTGCATTAAAGAACCTTTATGGGATTGAAAACTTATATCCCCCTATGTTATGTTAAATTTATGGATATCTGTACTAAACTGTATGTGTTAAAATGACATAGGTTCAAGGTCAATCTTTATATATGCCCAATGACCTTTAAAATGCTTAAGATCAACACAAATCTTAAGGCTTTCATGTGTATTATGACTATACACAAAAACAATTATTACTGAGGATAAAAAGATGATCATTTATATTAATAAATATTCATAATGTCATTATACATAAAAATGTAAAATTTTTAAGGAGCAAATATAATAATCTCTAACTACTACTGTCTAAGGACTTTAACATGCCCATTCTGAATACATGTTTAATAAACACTAGTGGGTGAAGTCCTTTAGTCAATGGATCATCTAACATCTCCTCAGTCCTAATGTGCTCCACTTCAACGTCACCCTTCTAAATCAACTCCTTTATAGTCAAGTACTTGACTTCCAAATGCTTAGACCCTATGATATTCTTGTTGTTGTTACTAAACAACACTACAACATGATTATCATAATATAACCAAATGGGTCTAGCTATCGAATCTACCATAGACAACTCAAAAATCAAGTTTTTGAGCCAAACCGCCTATGTAGCAGCTCCATAACATGCAACAAACTCTGCATGTATAGTCGAGGAAGTTAATAGTGTCTACTTGACACTCTTCCACGATATTGCACCATCTGCCAACATAAAAATGTACCCTGAAGTGAATTTGTGATCATCCAGATATAGTGAAATCGGAGTCTGTATACCCTGTGAGGTTTAAATAGTTGACTTTCCTATATGTCAACATATAATCCTTGGTATCCTTTAGGTATCTTAACACTCACTTAACTGCATTCCAGTGGTCCACACCTGGGTTAGCCAGATATCAACCCAGCAGTTTGACAACAAATGCAATGTCCGGTCTAGTGCACACCTGGGCATACATAAGGCTACCAACTGCACTAGAGTATGCGGCACTCCTCATAGCCTGTCTCTCAACTTCATTCTTTGGCACCAAAGGAAGCAGTCTGGCTCCGTAAGTTCCTGAATGATTTGGAGGTTGTTCCAGTGGCAGAAAAAGCCATTACACTTTATTGTGATAATAGTGGGGCAATGGCTAATTCTAAAGAACCTTGGAACCACAAAGCTGCTTAACATTGAGAGCAAAAGTATCATCTCATAAGGGAGATAATACAATGTGGAGAGGTGGATGTGGTAAAGATTCTCATAGAGCAAACCCTTGATGATCCGTTCATAAAGACATTAACTCAAAAGAGCTTTGAGGTCACCTATAAGGGATGGGAATGAGGGATATGTCAAACTTGCTTTAGGGAAAGTGGAAGATTATTGGAGTTATGTAAATATAGTGCCCTAGAAAGCAAGTGTACTTACATGTAACTTAATTTTCTTCCAATTACAATTTTGTAATTAAATATTTATTATTAATGAAACAAAAGAGTTTGGTTTTATTTGTGTGACCATTATATATCTAGTCAAAAGGTACCGAGATTCTTTTGTAAGTAATATACATATACATAGAGATGTATGGGAAACATGTATATCATAAGAATCTAAATAATTGATTCACAGTTGAATAATCAAGTTGGTCGCTTGATTATGGTTTAGACTGTAGTGTTGCGATTTATCTCTATGTAAGTAAAGGAGTTTACTTCAAGGGAATGATGAGTTTCATATCATGATAGTAGTTGACTATCGATAATGGCACT
>JANIHZ010000008.1:61324590-61343088 GCA_027478365.1 Erythroxylum rufum | reverse complement strand
ATGATTTTTTCTATTTAAAGGGAAGAGGTTTTTGGAAGCTAGCACGTTTTGTCTTATTCCTCTCAAATCAGTTTGAGAATTGCTCTACGGATGCCATAAGAGGCTAGACACCTGAACAGCTCGTGATTGATCAATCGGAAAGAGTTTCTAAGATTTTTCAACAGAAAAGTAAACAAGGTACGATTTTTAAATTATTTTATGTTTTATTCAAGTTTATTCAATTATCATGATCTGCTCGGAATCAGTAAAAAATTTTATTTTTCGTTGCGCCCGTGATTCAATCACGGCTGGATTCCAACAAAGCTAATGTATTCATACATCTCTAATTGGTGTTAATTCGATTGTGAGCTATCACTCACATGAAGGGTTGAACAATCAGATTCAAAACTCTGCCAAGCAACTGGAAATAGGACCATCTCAATCTTTAACTAATAATACATGTTTATTTATTGTTCAATGTTTTTGTGAATTTGGTGCTTTTATAAGGAAATTTTTTAGGTGATAAAATTCTTACGAGAAGGTTTATAGGTGCCCAAACTATTCACAAGCTATTTAATTCTTTTTTACATTTTGTTTTCAGTGTGAATATAAATTGCATCTAACTTGTTATCAATATTTATTTTAATGATTATTGCAAGTTTTGGGAGATGCAAATTTTTTGCTTGGTATGATGGCTCATTCATTGATAAGGATGTTAATGTTATTTAAAGATTGATGAAAGAAAAATGCTACCGTTAAGTACCAATTAACTATGGATAACAAAGCAACTAAATTTGGGACAATTGAAGAAATTCATATGTGTAAGAAAACTATTAAAGGACTAAAAACTAAGGAATAGATGTAGAAAATTGAACTTAAAAGGTAGACGACAAAGATGAAGTATGAAGTTAAGTTATTCTCAATAAGAACAACCAGTTGACGAAGTTGTTCATTATACATTTAATATTGTTTTTGAAGTTGTAGAAAATTATTTAAAATAAATGTAAGCAAGTGTCTGGATATGATAAAATTGCAAAAGTGTCCATAAATGTATTATGCTTTTATTTTTTGTGAATGTATAAAGTTGACACTACTCTCAATAAGAACAACTCATTGATGAAACTATTCGTTATATATTTCATATTGCTTTGATAGTGGTAAATATTGTTCTCATGTAGTTTTCCTATTGAAGCTATGAAAAATTGTTTAAGATGAATGTAAGCAAGCGTTTGCATATGAAAAAATTGCAATGTGTACATGAATGTAATATGTTTTTGTGCTATTGAATGCAAGCTAGTTTTTATTGTTTGCTTAGTTCCATACCAAATAACAAGTTTTAGTCATTAGACATGTAAGGATTATTAATATCCTATTGAATGTTTAAAAAACATAATTTCTAACAATATTTACCATACATAAGCTAAATAAAATTTGAGAATTCTAGAAAAATATTTCATTAGCATTATGGTGACTTCTCTTCTTGTTGAATATAACAAGCTACTTGTCGAATGCTAAAGGAACATGGTTAATTTTAACATTGTAAACCATAAACAAGTAACATAAATTTTCAAAATTCAAGAACTATATAATCATACCTATTTGCATTTTATAGATTATATACATTGCGAATTTTATGGCGGTTTGTAAGCAAGGTCCAAAATCAATATACATGTATATGCAAATTCTACATATATATCAATTTAATTAGGTAAATTTAACCTCGTACATTTAACCAAGTAACTTGGATATAGATAGTCAAACCCTTAAATAGTATAGCAAAACATACTTGACCATTAAGTATCACTCGCATTTTGTTAACTTTCAATCTTAGTTATTGGTTTATTAGAACTATAGCCATGTATTTAAATGCTTTCTTTTGCAATTGGTATGATCTAATGCTTTGCATGCGCTCTTACCTAAGTCCTTTTAGTTATAACGAAAGTTGAAAACTATTTGAAAGAAACAATCCAATAAGTCTTATTTGTTCATTGTGTTAGTGCTATAATAGATGACTACAATTGGGAGTAGCTGGATAGATCTCCCATTGTTGCATAAAGTTGGCTTTGATGGGATGTTGAATTCTAGAACAATAAAGATTATGATGTTGGTATATAAGAATGCCATATTCATTTAAATAATGTTAATGAGGTGTTCATATATAAAATTAGGTAAAGAATTATTTTAATTGCTAATCTCAACATTAAATTGGCTAACAGGAGGTGGAAAATTGTCTTTATTTTTGCATCTTCTCTTGTTATGGCCAACTTTTTCCAATTTCTCACATAATTAGTGGCCCTTTTTTGAAAGCTTATAAAGGACTCTTTGTTTCCTTTATTTCATTCTCTTCTTTCCTTATATTCTTATTTGGCCTACTAAGTATTACTTTCTCTATAGGTGGTTAGAATTTTTGTACTATAATTGGTTGTAAAATACTATCATGATTCTCCATTCTTAATCATTCTCTTATAGTAAACATTTACATACACATTACATTGTTGCTTTGTAGAATATAAAACTAATGGCATAGGTGCACAAGTACCCATATAGTTTTCATACCTTAAAATTGTATGTGTCCATATGATTTATTTTGGTCAGCAACCTTTGTGTTTTCTCATGCAATGCTGACGTCTTTATTGATTTGATGTATTTGAGTCTCATAGCGTTGTCATTTTGTCTCACTCTTGATGGAAAGTATTCTCCAAACGTTTTGTCGTTCTTTGCTATTTTTCTATCAATCAAATTTTATTTTTTAAAAAAATTACCCAATATTTCATGAAACCCTCTCTGTCCTAATTGAATTCATCAGTAACCAATGGGAAAAACTTTTGCGGAGGAGATTGGGTAGGAAAAATTTTTCAAAGGAGAAAATTTCTAGAAATTTAAATCAAAAGCAAATACTGCATAGACAATTGTTCAAATGTTGAAGTTGAGGGAATTCATATGGCTTGAGATAAAATGCTAAATAGGAAATAGAAATTCAAACTTATTCTAGTACAATAATTGGAAAAGAGCAGGACCCCTCGATAAGCTCCTCGAATTTGCTAGATGGTGTAAGAAAAAGTGGAACCAAATAAATATGTAAGCAATTGCCATAAAAGTCTTTTAACCGTCTGGATTAATTTATAGGCATAATTTTAGTTAATCTTGAACAGGTTTCCAAGCTGAAATGGCTCGAACTATTCTTCCCTTCCATCCCATCAAGGCCCAGTGACCATCTTCATCGAATACAAAATCTTTATGATAATCAGAGATGATATTCCTTGCTCTTCTAACGATGTCTTGATGAAACGGGACTTGCCTAAATCCAATCCTCATATTTCTTGCCTGCCACTGCTTGTAGGTCTCTGGCCTTTCAACTCTTTCCAATCCCTCAAAAGCAGCCACATTCATAATCTCTTTTCCGAACTCTTCTCTCTCAAACACTAACCTCTCCTGATCTTCTCGAGTTGTAGTAGCCTCAAACATGTCAAAAAATGCAGAGAAATAGAACATCGCCTCACGAAACCTTGAGCTGAAAGTTGGAGCATTATAAGAAGCATTAACAACTCCATGTAGAAAGATGTCAGGATTTACTTGCTTGATTAGTTTCAAAATAACATCTCTTGGGCTGTTCACTACTAGTGTGTCGTCAGGTAAGTTTTTCAGCCTCATCATACAGTTGACAGCAATCATCTCATCTCTATCGATCTTTAGATCCTCGTATGTTATAGTTTCCCATCGTTGTGCAATGGCATTGTACTCGAATGGGACGTTGAGCCTCTCCGCTAATCTTTTCAATCTGCGTCCTGTCTCTTCAACCCTCTCTGCAGGTCTGAAACCTGGCTGAGGAAGGTCGATTCCCGTAATCCGAATCTTAGGAGGTCCTCCAGGCCTTGTTGAGAGACGGTGTATAAAGCAAGGCCATTGAAAACCATAACCAATCCCGAAATCAATGACGTGAAGCCTTGTCACCTTGTCAGCTACTCGAGAAATTGTTCGGTTAGCTAAGGTGTTTGTCATTTTCCTGAAAGGCGTTATAGAAACATAAAGTTGATAAGCTTTCAGGATATCCGCAGCTGTAGCCAAATTTCCTGCACTTGGCGTGCAGTATACTCTTTCGGGGCCAGCCAGGCGCGCCTCAAGGCCATTGGCAAAGTAATGAGCCAATCTTTGGTTTGCGTCACCAAACGGGGAAGAGTGTTGTCTGATCTTCGTTAGTACCTTATAAGCAGTTCTCTGATCACCACTTCCTGCAGCCTGTGCACATTGAGTTAAGAGAGTCCATAAATCCACCATCTCGGTTCTTCTAGTCATTCTCCTAATACGTGTGTTAGATGCCTGCAACAGCTCTTCATTCTGTAATATCTTACTCGCTTTGTTTCTTGATTCATCGTACAGAGGACATGGTATTGACTCGCGATTCACAACTTTAACAAGAAACGTTTTATCTATAAGCTCAAGTTGTTCAAGTTCCTCAGCACATCCCACAGACTGCTTGTTTCTCCTCTCGTCATCTGAGCAGCCACTATCCTCGCACTGATGATGTTTCCTTCCCTTTGGTCGGTTAGATAAGTTCACCTTCTCTTTCTCTGTAGATCGGGACATTGATGAGCTCCCCATCATCGGAGAGAAATTAACTGGATTTTTATATTGGAACGAATTATTAGCGAACTCCTCATAAGCCACTAAAGATTCACGAAAATCCCGCGCCGGAGGGCTGCTTTCTGGAGTGGCAACGTGAGAGGGTTGTGCAAATGAGCATTCAAACTGGAATTGATTTGAAATTGGATCCGACTCGGGGAAGCTGCTGACGTCAGAACATTCAAACTCGCATTGATTTGAAATTGGATAGGACTCAGCGAAGTTGCTGGTTGCAGAGTTGCTGTAACAGCTGCCCGCACTACTAGTAGTTGAGGTGAAATTCGCATCTGGAGTCGCGGCGATTTGTTGAGTAAAGGGAGGTAATGAAGAGGAGGGAGGAGGATACTTCTGGCCAAGCGCATCATAGAAGGACTTCTCTGCAGCTTGAACAGCCAAGCTATCCTGCAACACAGGAGGTTCGTCCTCCAAGTCCTCTTCCATTAAGATGTCATTTATGTACTTGAACACAGCATGAGAGAAATCACCTGTCCTGTACAAAGAATCTTCATCCGAGGCCCAAGAACAAGGTTGATCGTCGTCAGGTTGAAGATTAACTGCGTGTGAAGATGGATCAGATGATTCCTGAGAGAAATCACCCCCACCAACAGAACGCTGATTGAAGCTAATCATAAATAATCCGTAGCGGGTAACTGAAGTAGGAATATGTCTTGGGAAAGTTTTGACAGAAAGCGGGACCTTTATTTTCAAAGATGGCCAGTTCTTTGAAAAGCTTTACGAAATGGAAAGCTCACAGAACTAAGGTAGCAGTGGCCTAGTTTCTTTTGGTTTCGCCGAACGTGGAAGCTGGTACTCGAGATCTGGTATCAGTTCAGAATGGACTCATGGTCTTAGGGAAACAAGAGATTGAGAATCTAAAACCCCAAAGGCAACAGTCTTCTCTTCTGATAAGGTTTTGTTGAATTTAGTTGTAAGAGGGTCGAAGAGGAAAGCCCATGAATGCGCAGAACAGATCCTGGAAATTAAAACTATAAAGCTTCTTCGTCAAAATCGGTCAGATGATGTTTTGTCCTGATTTTTCTTTTCGCTGGAAGTGGAAGCTAGATAGTCATAACCTTCTCGGAAACCTCTTACAACCACTAAATATTAAATGAACTTGCATTTAAAAGAAAAGTCTTCGTCTATAGTCAACGACTCAACATGGACTATTGACCATTAATTAATTTGGGGTCTGATCTCCTGTCTATTTTTTCCTGTACCAACCCTGTCCAAGTGGATAATGGAGAGGAGATTTGGTGTTTAATTTTGGATAATGGACTATTGACCATTAATTAATTTGGGGTCTGATCTCCTGTCCATTTTTTCCTGTACCAACCCTGTCCAAGTGGATAATGGACAGGAGATTTGGGGTTTAATTTTGGATACATCCCTGATGTTTGCAGGAGTCCATATGAGCCTGAAACCACTTTATAAGCTCATTTGTGCCTTACAGTCTCCGGGACCACAACTAACCATTTGACATTCAATACAGAAAAGTTGACAATACGCTTTCTTCTTTTCAATTCAATTGATGAACTAACAAAATGAAAGGTAAGCTTAAATCTTCTTTTAATTTGAGTTTTAAGTAGAACTTACCATTTTCAATTCTGAATTCAATATTCTAAGGGAGTGGTTCCCTTAGCTTTATCAATTGGGATAAAAATCAAGATGTGGTGGTTTTGTTTTTAATTTCTCATAGACCTTTGCCCTTTAGGAAGTAGTTGTGAATTTATTTTATCCATAATGTTTCCTTGGTTGAGAAGATTCTTCATAATCTTTTGTCATTAACACTTTGTTAGAAAGTGAAACAATTTTGGTACCAAGCCCACCAAAATTTTTAGGCTGACACATCTATCCATTTCACTTTGCAATTTTCCTAACCAAGGAAAGTTTTAAAGCAATCTTTTCATATCCTGATTAGGCCCTTAGAGAGCACTAGATGAGAGTTAGCGGATTAAGTGAATAAGTTAGACTCCACCAATATATGAATTCAGAGATCTGCTACGCCAATGATTGATCTTTTTTTTTTTTAATTTTCTCCAATAGTGGCAAGTAATCCCTATATCTTAGTTTTCTTGTGGTAATTGGTAGTCCCATATATACAAAGGGAGGCCACTTAATATTAAAAGTAGTAATTAAGGATAACCATGAAGACATATTTCTTGCTCTAATTGACATTAGAATATAGCTTTTGTTCTTGTTAATGGATAGCCCTGAGATTAACTTAAAGGTATGATTATTGTCATCAACATTGTAACAAACTCATCTTTTGCTTTGAGAATAATAACAAGTCGTCTGTAAATGCAAGGCTAGGTATTTTCAATTTCTTGCACTAAGAATGGTACTAATAACTTTTATCTTTCCTCATACAATGAGTTAGAAGCTTGGATAATGATTCCATGCAAAGGATAAAAATTAAAAGAGATAGGTGCCCCTTGTTTTAATCCTTTCCCACATTTAAATAATCTTATTGGTTCTTTTATTCACAATATCCACAATGGGACTTGTTGAAATACACTGATTTATCCGATTGATGAAAGTTGGAGGAAAGCTAAATGCATCTAATAAGTGTATAATATAGCTCCACTGGATATAGTCGAATGCCTTATGAAATTCCACCTTAATTGCACATTTCTTGTTTCAATTATTTCTCTTATAGCCCTTGAAAATTTCTTGTGCCAAAAGTGTATTATTCCTAATCATTCTTCTAGCAATAAAAGCCCCTTAAGCGTCACTAATAAGATGTTTCAACACAACCTTTAGTTTATAAGCAATAATTTCGATAATTATTTTATAAAGGGTATTAAAACACAAGATAGGCCTAAAATCTTGAAATGTGTTTAGGCTAGGGATCTTTTGAATTAGGAAAATATATGTTTTATAATTTCTTTTAGTATTTTCCACTTTTAAAGAATTCTAAGATAGCTCATATCATTAAATATTTGATGAGTTTCCAAGATTTTTAAAAGAATAATTCATTTAACTCATCTAGACTTGAGGATTTACTTGGTTTTAGCTGAAAAAACTGATTTCCTGACATCTTCAACACTAAATGGTTAGATCAGGAACTTAGTTTTTTTTTTCAACTTCAATGATATGGTTACAACAACAACCTAGTAAAAATCTCATTGAATGTAGTATTTGAGGAGATCCAGTAATACGTAGCCTTACTTCTAATTAGTAGAGAGGTTGTTTTCGATTTAATGATATTATTAGTGATGAATAAATTGAGGAGACTAGTACAGGATGACATATTTGAAAGTGATCCCAAAGAGCTTTTGAAGTAATCAAAAGCTTATTGTTTCATCCCTTAAGTTTAGGCTAAGCTTCCACTGCTCTCTATGAGTAATGATATTCTGGGCTCCTTCTATCTCCAATCAATCTATGAAAAAAGAAGTGTTTGATCACCTTCTTTCAACCAAGATATCCTTAAATTATGTTTAAGTAAAGGGGTATGATTTTCTAGAGCTTTAAAATATTTCTTCAGTGTATTTTGCTCCTCTAAGAGCCTTTTTGGATCACCTGGGCAAAGATAGAGAGCTTTCTATGCTAGATTCAACCTTATTTAGGTAGAAGATAGAGGTTTTTATGTGTTAGGGATTTAATATAATTGAGCAACTTGAATTCCTATTTTACCCATTGTAGTTTTTTTTTTCATGCAATTGAAGCCTTTACATCTGTGGATAGGTGGAGCTACACCTTTAATAACAACTTCTTTAAGGACCTCTATCTCTATTAAGTAATTGATAAATCTAAAGGGTGATTTCTTTAGAAAATTCTAAGTGAGATTTTGAATAATAATTGGAAAATAATCTGAGAGTAAAGAATTGCCAAAAATGGCTTTACTATTTGGGAATTGCTAAAGCCGAACTTCATTTACTTCAGGTCTATCCAATTCCTTCTTTATATGTCATCTATTACTTTGTTTATTGTTTCATATAAGGAATTTACCTTCCATTTTTAAATCTATGACTTTCAAATTCTCCACGCATCTTCTAAAGTCTTTATTAAATTCCGTAAGTAGGCATTCCCTTCTATTTTTGACAATTATAGTGTACTATTAAAATCTTCAATAATCACCAAAGGGGAACTTATAAAGGAGTGTAAACTCTTCAACTTTCCTCATAAGACCTTCCTTTGGAATGCCAAATTGGATCCTTATATAAAAGTGATTAAACAATTTGTTTTTTCTTGCACCAGAGAGACAGAGGCACATATATGTTGGTCAGAGCTCTCCACTAGTTATAACTCTATTTTACTTGGATTATTAGCTAATATTGTTCTCCTATTATGGTGGTATTTGTTATTAGAAATAAATCTTTAGTGATTTTCCAAGAAAGGAAGCTTCTTGTACTTGTCCTCTT
This sequence comes from Erythroxylum rufum, assembly GCA_027478365.1. NCBI lineage: Eukaryota > Viridiplantae > Streptophyta > Magnoliopsida > Malpighiales > Erythroxylaceae > Erythroxylum > Erythroxylum rufum. The sequence goes on along the minus strand of JANIHZ010000008.1, from coordinate 61,334,128 downwards.
TAGTTTAATTTTTAAAAGGCTTATAGTCATAAGCTTTATTTTCCTAATGTAATCTTTGAGCATTTTTTCTGGGAAATTAATTCTCTTACATTTCATGTGAGAAGATTTATCTTTTCTTGTTTAGGCTCTTAGAGCCTTTAGCTTTATTTTTCCTTCTAAATCTCCTTCTTGTATCTTGTTTAAAGTCATCAACATTTAAAAAAATAGGCCTTTTTTCCTTTAGACTATTGATATTTAAGTGACTATCTGGCAATCCAAGTTTATCAATAGTTTAAGTAATTATAATATTTAAAGAATTGTCCTCCCTTTTCTCCTTTTTAACCCTAGATGAGCTAAAGTTATTTCCAACTTCTAGCTCTATATGTTCAGTTCCTTTTAGATTTAAGTAGAATTGATATCTTGATTAACTTCCTCTTCTTCTCTACTTCAATAATAATAAAGTTAGAATTATTACTAGCCTCTAGCTCTATTTATTTTAGTTTTTTTAGAGCTTAGGAAGAACTAGTATTTTGACTAATGGTAATTTATACTTTTTCTTGATATCGTTTAACCTCTTATCACAATAATCTAAGTAATCACATCTATTGAACCTTTTACATATAGGTTTCCAAACTTTACCAAGCTCTTTAGTATTTAGTCTCCATTAATAAGATATAATAATCGAATCTTCAATAAAAGCATCATCTAATCCAAATCTAAGAAGAGGTGTACTTTCAAGTAAGTCCCTCGTCATATCCACCACCACTCATAACCTTGCATAACCAATCCTTTGAAGGGATGTTGTTGCTTCATCCATTCCTATTGGTTACATTATGCAACTTACTAAATAACTCAAGTCTATTATGAATTATGATTATAATAGAAAGTTGTGAATATTGATTCATAAGGGGACTATATTTTTTTTGCACAAGCTCAAACTTCATACCTAGTTGCCATAGTTGTAAAAAGATTGGCATATTGCTTAGGTTCCAAGGTCCAGCCTCAATTATTTATTGTGACTCTGCATTTAAGCTAAGAAAAAGATTACATTCACTTAGTAGTACATCCTTTAATCCTCAAGCTTTCCATTAGTTCTGTTGGGCCCGTGTTTTGCATACCGGGGCGAACAGGCCCGGCGTACTTCAAGTTTGCACGCGACCACAACCTTAATCAGTATTGTCCTCTTTGGTCTGAAATCCCACTCCACCAGGATTCGAACACAAGACCTCAAGATTTTGTTTTTTCTAAGAACACGCCTCTCACCTTAACCTTCATACATCAATCCTACACCAATTCTAAACTCATCCCAAGCCAAAATCATGCACAAATACAACAAAATCATAAACTCTAGCCAAATCGACATTTCCGACACCCACATTCTCAGATTTTCAATCCAAACACATTCAATCCTCATTTTAGTTGTAAATCATCACTAAACAAGATTCAAACAACCAAACAAAGCTTATACTTACTTGATGATGCTTCAGATTCTTCAAATCTCTCCAAACCCTAGGTTTCTCTTCTCTCCTTCTCTAACCCACGACAACTCTTCTATTTCTCTCCCTCTTTTACACTTTCTTTTCCCTTTTTCTAATTTCTTTGCTTACTAATACTTGCCAAAAGACCCTAATGCCCTTGAACTTAAGCCTAGTAATTCTAAGACCTAAGTGGTCTTCCAAAATTACCCCTCTCTTCCATTTATCCAATTTAATCCTACTTTAGGCCAAAATTTAATACCTTAACCAAACTTAATAAAATTCTAAACCTTAGCAACATTCAATTCCAATTAACTGATCTAATAAGATTTCAAAAATTTAAACATGCCTCAAAAAAATAAATAAACCAAGTTGGGGTCCAACAGTTATGATGTTGATAAATGAGTGCTGGAAAAGTCAGCTTTGTATGCAAATTCTATTTTGGTTATGATGCATGAAAGACTATGGTTTGTGAGCTGCCTAATTAATATTTTTGAATTGGATTTGGACATGAATTGGATGAGGAAATGAAACATAAGTAAGGTAGAATTGGGTGAAATGAATGGACTTTGATGAAGGTGTATGGAATGGAGTATGAAGGAGTTACAATTTAGAGACAAATTGAAGGCTATGGGTGAGTGAACCTTCAATTCACTCATCCCACGATTGTGGGATTTATATAGCCCTTCTCACAGTTGTGGAAAATGCTTAAGAATGAGAAAAGGTTGGTTGGTGCAATTGTTGAGCTATATAAGGTTAAGACACTTTATATTGATTTAATTGGACTTGATTAGGGTGTGAAATGAACCTAGTTTGATGTGGAATTAGTTAATTAAAGATTGAATGAGATTTGGATTATTAATTGAGGTAATCATTTAAGGAAGGTGTTATTTGATATCAAAGTGTCTAATTTTGAAACTTATGAGTTATTAAAGGATGAAGTATACTTATGAATGCTAATGTGTTTTAAAGAACAAGAATTATGTGTTAGTTGTTAATATGTGTGAATTGGGAACTTTTGTGAATACATGTAATGTGTAATTACTTAATGTATTCATTGGTGAATTATTGCAAATGTTTTTGTTTGTTAGGCATGTTAAGTTTGATCAAATATGAATGAATATGTTTAATTTGAGCAAAATGGAATAAAGTTATATGTTATGCACTACATCATCTATATGTGATTATGAAATCTGAAATGTTTTGTTTTAAAACTACCAAGTCCTAGTTGCAGGTAAATAAGCATGCCTAGAAGGATCTGCAGCTGCTTCTGTGACACTAAGGTGTCTTCTGTAACTTGACACTAAGGTGTCTTCTGTACTTGACACTACAGTGTCTTTTGATATTTGACACGACAATGTCTTATGATACTAAAACATAAGTCTCTTATGTTTTGTGATACTAATCATAGGTATCTTCTATTCTGGTCCCATTACCCACTTCTGTATAAAGGCCTAGCAAGCTAATTTGTTTTGTGTTTTGATAAATGTTCAATTCTGCAACAAGCTAAGTTCTGATTTGATATAAGGTAAATTCTAATGTACTATAATTTCTGTTATGTACTAACACAATTATATCATGTTTTAAGACTTTTAAGTTATGTTCTGAAGTAATGATGTTCTATTCTGATACTTATATGATTTGCTCTGATGCATGTATATTCTGTTCTGATGAATTATATTCTATTATGATGCTTTTAATGGTATGATCACTCTTTAATTTGAATAATTAAAGATTGCATATGATATGATCTGATTCAGTACATGTGAATGGTAGACAACTGTTAGAAATAGTCACCATTTTATATATTGTTTAGTTATTTCCTCATTAAGCTATATACTTAGCACGGTGGTTTTGCTTCCATGTATGTTCTGATAAGAAGATCTAAGGTTGGGATAACCACGGTAGCCAATGAAGGAGTGGTGTAATTTGGAAAATGTTTGTTTGTGTTATTTTTTAGCTGTAATCAATGTATAAGACATATTTGTATTTTGGTGTAAATGGTTTGTAATAACTATAATATAGAATGGATTTGGATTTAAAGCATGTTTATGACAAGTACTATATGTATAATGTATTATGTTTATTTATGTCAACAATCAATGAATGTAAAGCTTTTTGCCTTGTTTTTAAGAAATTTCTAGAATGTCTTAGTTTGTTTAGATATGTAATGGGGGACATCCTTACATTCTCTTAGGGGGGTATGTGGGCATTACATTTAATGTGTAATTTAACCTATTCAAACTTATTAAAAAAATCTATTAGTTATTAGTAAAGTCTCAGATATAGTCGTACTCTAACTCTAAAGTGTTTATTCTCCTAAGATAAATTATATTTCACCTGTTTATTTTTTTATACAATCCCATCATATATTCATATGATGACCTATTATTGAATATATGATGACTAGGCATATATTCAATAATAGGATTTTATAAAAAGTAAACAGGTGAAATGTGATTTGTCTTAGAAGAATAAACACTTTAGAACTAAGCATAAATTCAACAATTAAAAATAAGAGAATGAATTCAAACAACCAATAATCAAAGCATATATTGATAACTAAAAAATCTATATAAGCTACATCCCTAACCTTAACTAAGATTTCTAAACACTAAAAATGGTAAAAACTAAACACAAATAAACAAATAGTATCATAAAGAAAAGAGTAAAAGAAAGAGCTGATGGAAGTTGTCACTTGACTTCGTTAATCTTGCTCCAACCTTCCTCCATTTCTAAGAAACTATGAAACCTAATAACAGTCTCCTTAAAAGTTTGCTAGAAGTCCCCTAAATTAAGTCTAAAATAAGTATTTATAGATAGGATTACAAAAATAGTTATATAGGGTTTGAGCTTAAGAAATCATGTGTCCTCATAAATTGTGCTTGAGAACTAGCACTGATCTTATTCTGGAACTTTTATTCTTCGTTAATCAATGTATAAATGGTGCCTGACATTAAGTTATAATCAGTGCCGGTTTGGTATTGTTTCTCTTTGTAAAATTAAGACATGTTTGGCACTAATCTTGTTTTCTTCTCATCTTATCAAACCTTTGTGAAAGATAAGTGCATGTTATCTCAACTAAACCGACGCCTATTATGCTTTGCTTTACCAATTTCTCCACTTGTCGACATCTTTCAATCAGAATTGACTCTCAAAGATTTTTACAAAGTTATTTTCCATTTTCGTATCTTTTAAATGACTATAAAAAGTCCTCGATTGGACATCTGTGGAAAAAGTTATACTCGATCTCATATTATTTTGTTAAATTCATCACTTATAAGATATAAGATAATGAACTAAGCAGGAAAAAGTTGATTCATATTAGGCATGTTATAACATTTCCAAATACTAAGTAAATTTAACTTTAAACAATAACTAAAATATAAATTTATCATTTACAAGATAGATTTCAATTGAGATTAGCAATTGCTTCAATCTTAAAGAATTTTTACGTATTCTTATGAAACTTTCTTGTGGAACTCTTTAATGCTTTTAAACTTGACATAACTTTAAGCTTAAGTTAGAATACACTTTCAAGGATCTTCTCACCATAAATTTCTGCCTTGAGCGAGTTGTCAATTCATGATATTTCTCATGTAAGCTGGGAGGAGACCTAGCCTCTTGGTAATAAGACTAAAAAACATTATTTCTTTAGTCATCTTCTATAAAAATTTCAAAGGGTATTTTCTAGACAATAAATCTTTAGATAACTATCAACAACAAAGTTGACATAAAACCAAAGGATTGTGTGTAAAGGTCAAGATTTTGTTTTTTCAAATAGCACAACAATGGACATACTTAATGATAGTAGTTTCAAGTGACGATAAGGGATTAAGCTAACCATTGCATCACTTGTTACTTTAATTATAGCAGTGATAGTCTGAACTCCTTTACAATCAATATACTATACTGCCATTAAAAAGAGTAATGACAAATGTGCCTACACCCATCAATAATCTAGTGATAATTTCATTTGCAATCACACAAGTTGAAACTAAACGTGGACTAGTGACAAATATACCTACCCATGAATAATTTGGCAATTATTTCATATGCAGTCGTACAACAACTAACTACATATTCATGTAAATATCACACCATTGTCTCCTCATTCCTAAAATACAAAAAAAAAAAAAAGTAGATGAAAAGTGTGGCTCCATCACAATATTATGGATTTCATAACGTTTCGTTTGGTAACTGCCAAAAATGGAAAAAAATGTATAAGTCGTACCGGATATAAGTACTAGTTGGTACCAGTGATTTCTTCTGGTACTGGATGGTACCAACTAGTATTGATAAAATCCTGGTAACTTTTGTAAATTTCAAAATTTTGAGAACCAAAATTTTAAAAAAATTCAAATATATCTATCAAGCACCCACTGCCTACCCTACATGTCACTCACAAACCAAACCTTATCGCTACCTTCCTCTCTTTTATCATTATGCGTTCATGCGTCGCTTCTTTGTCTATCGCTCCATATGTTTCTTCGACAGGACCTGCTACCTCTGAGCATATCTGCTGCATCGTTTCTTCATCCTACTGCTTCTCCATCACTTGCTAATTGCTACTTCTCCTTCTTGTTGCTTCTTCATTGTTGGCTCGCTAGCTCCCTATTGCTCTATCCTTCACTTGCATTATCTTGTTCTGCTTTGTGTCTGCATGAGACAGTGTTAAGGTAGAAGATACTTAACAGTTGATACCTAATAGTTTTGTAATTGTAAATGATTATAAACTTACTGTGTAGTGTGTTATACACTTGTCGTTTCTACAAATTATAATTAATTTTTAGGTTTGGAATTTTCAATGTTTTCTGGTAAAAATAATATTTTTCTTAATTTTGATTTATTGTAATTATATCACATATTTTTAATTAAGTTTATAAATATTGTATGAGAAAACTGTAAATCCATATTAATCCATGGCAGTAATTGAGCTTTCACAAAATAAAACCAAAAGAAAAAATTAGATAGAAGACATTTATTTTAAATTGCATCTAATTAAACACCAATTTTATTATTGACATACTAAATTAACTACACTTCTTTGAGTATTAATTTCACTCTCTCTATTATATTATAGTATTATGATATTGATATTAATCATTACAGTGACCCCTAAAAGGAAAATTCATTCTAGAAAAGAAAAGTTCAAACCATGTAAGTCTTGTATACATAGTGCTGTAAGTTGAAACATGTAGGCTCATCGATGATTCATTTAATGTAAACAATAAAGTGATGAAAATCTTCTGAAGAAAAAAAGAGAAGAAAATTTAAATTTAGCTAGAATTTGAGAGAGTAGTCATTTTCATGGTAGAAAATTTTTATAATCAAGAGCGTATTTAATTACATTTCTTTTTGCAAATAAATGAAGAGAAGTTTAAGTAATATTGATAATTTAAACCATACCATTTGTTTGTATGATTGATTCAATGATCCAGCTTGAGCTTATGTTAGATTGATTCCTTGAATGAAAAACCATATTGTTTGTTTGTATTGAAACAAACATTTGAAAGATAGGAGAATCACTAAATTAAAAAAGCATTTAGTTGGATTCAAAGGTGATGAGGAGCCTTGTAAAAAAGTTAACTATGACATAAAATGACAAATGAAAACTTTACTTGAAGATTATCACCATGAGAAAGAAAAAAAAAAGGCAAAGATTGAACTACATAATTGGTAATGAAAATTCTTTTTATAGTGTTTAGGATGATACTAGAGATGTTGAAGGTGGTATGCCTTCCCAATAAGAAAAGATTGTTGCATCTGATGTGGGAAATGGAAGAAGATATGAGTCTAACTATTTTCAAACTATGAAGAACTTTTAGAGCTCAACCTTTAATTTGTAGTACCTTACAATCTATAGAAGTAGCTCATAATGTGAACATAATAATGGCTAGATGATAGTATGATGCAAATGTATCATTTAATGTTATTCAGTCTTTTTATTACTAGCCTATGATAGATGCTATTGCCTTTTATAGTTTAGAATATAAAGCTCCTTCAATTGATAACTATAGAGGTAATCTTTTAAGTAGCTCTATTTATAAAATTAAAAAGTTATCTGGATAAAAGAAGAATAACTTAGAGAACTTATGGGTGTTCAATCATATGCGATAGTCGGAAAATTAAAAATAAGAGCCTATTACTAATTTTTTGGTTTATTTTACAAAAAGGAAAATATTTTTTAAATCTATTGATGCGTCTGACCTTGTTAAAAATGCTGATACTCTTTTTCAAATATTTGATTTTGTTTATAAAGCAACTAAAAAAATGTTTCAAAGCAAGTATAATTCCTCTTATTAGACTCCTTACGTCACATATTGTGTTGACCTGAGATGAAAAATATAAGAGATCTTAGATATTTTCCTATCATTGACAAAACTATGCAAAAATCAAGAAAAATGACCAAGTTTATCTATAATCATGCATAGGTTCTAAATTTGTTGAGAAAGGGTTTCACTATTGGTAGGAATTTGTAATGTAATACCATTACAAGATTTGCAATTAATTTTTTAATCATTTCATTTCTTTGTTCTAATGAAGAATGAGTTAAGACAAATGTTTATAAGTGACAAGTGAGTTACATCTCAGTATGTCAGGTACAATATTGGAATAGAGGTTTCTATAATTATACTTAAAGATCATGAATTTTGGTCATATCGTAATTTATCTTTAGAGTTTGTGAATCTTTAGTGCAACTACTTCGTCTGACTGATAATGATAAGAAGATAACAATGAGTTATTTTTATGATGCCATAAACAAGCGAAGGAAGTAATCAAATCCAATCTAAAAAATAGGCATTATTTGTATATACTTTATCTTGCGGTCATCAATAAAAGATAAGAAAGACAACTTTACTCTTTGTTGATTGTTGTTGCTATGGTGTTTTTGAATCCTAGTATCTATTTTAGACTAAATTTTACAAAGAAAATTGAAACTAATATAGGAATGCTATTAATTATTATAACAGTTGTTGCATATGACATGATAGAAGATCTTCTTAACTCATAAATTAAGGCATACAAGGATGTGTGCAGTGATTTTGTGATGGTCATTACAATTTGTGAAAGAGATAAAATAAATTGAAGTATATATGTATTCACTTTTGTTACTTGTTTTAAATTGATCATCACTTTATTTTGTTGAAAATATTACTTTTGTTATCTTAAAATTGCTTGGTGAGACCAATTCCAAAGTGGTGTTTTAGAAATGAAAAGGTATGCAATTTGAATTGTGAGTCAATATCTGAGTGCAATAGTGTGTATAAAAAAAATTAAAGAATATTTAAATTTATCCATTCCAAGAAAAGAAATAGATTAAAACATAAAAGATTAAACTATTTGGGTTTTATTTAATACAACTTAAAGCTTCGAGAAATGTATATTATTATTATTATTAAAGTTGAATATAATGTCTTAATAATTTAATTTTATTTGTTTATTATATTTAATTTGCCTTGAACATATCGATCTTTTAATGGATTGAGTTTCTAAAGAACCAAGTTTTATAGACGAACGTGACTTGAAAGATAACCTTAGATAAAAAAATATTGACATATGATTTGGTACAATGAATTTGAATGAAAGTAATGATAAGATTTCTCTTAATGATGAGGATTTTATACTAAATGAAAAATAAAGTCAATATGATTTAAGTAAATATTTGATGAAATAAAGTTTCGAGTTTTCATTCTCTTTCTTTAATTACTTTTTATCTGACAGATATGTTAAATTCTATATGTGCAATATAAATATACAACTTTTAACTATATGTGTTTTTATTTAAGGTTTCCCTTATACTGGATGTGTTACTCAACACAAACTCTTATTATAATGCTCATGAAGTTATAAACTTTTATCATTCTTACTATGTAATGTTTTAATGTAATTATTCTTTGTAATATAATGGAAATTATAACATTTTAAATACTTTCCATTATTCTTGGTTTTATATTTGTAAGATAAATAAGTGATATCTTTCTTATATTAATTGTTGTTATTACTTATATGTGTAATATGTGAAAAGTGATATTAATAAAAATAAAAATAAACTTTTTATTTCAAATTTATATTATTATGAA